>VYZW01046739.1:47312-180543 GCA_013401315.1 Balaeniceps rex
GGACTGCCGCCGCCTCAGCGGGGACTCCGCCGCCGGGCGGCGTGAGGGGCTGCGCTGCCCGCCCCGCGGGTCGCCCGCCTTCAGCCCTGCCTGGGGCGGCGGCCCCTCCCCGGCCTGGGGCAGGTGCAGCGCAGGGGGGACATGCGCGTGTTTCCTCCCCGGGCAGCGTCCCGGTGGCTGTGGAGGGGGCACGGCGGTCAGGACGCGGGTGGGATCCGAGCTCCGGGTGTCGGAGGTGTGCACCGACCGAGCGCAGGTCGCCGGAGCGGGTGGGCTCTCCCAGGCCGGTGTGCTCGGGCAGCTGCCCCATCCCCCTGGGCTGCGGGGAGCTGCTCGCTGCCGCAGCGGGGCCGGGACTGCGCTGGGCGGCTGCAGCTCCAGAGCTGTTGCTTTCACCAAACACAGAAATAAATGAAAAAAAAAAATCCTTCCAAAAACCAGGGATTTTGAGCAATTTTGCCATCGCACCAGTCATCTCTCTCATTTCTCGAGGGAGAGAGGGGGCAGAGGAGAAGGTAAGAAGTGTGGTGAGCTCCTTGCAGGTCTGTCATTGCTTCCTCATCCTCCTTGCTGCCCTTGGGGATCAGTCTGAGCTTCTCACAGTTTGGATTTTCTCTTGGGTCAGTGCATTGGTCTGAGCTGTCCTGCCCTGGCAGTGTCTCAGAGCACACACCTTGCAGACAGGCTGGCGTGAAGAGGGGCTTATCTTCTCTCTCCTTACCTTGGCTCTGAGGGAGAATAAACTGCAGCTCTCAGTGGCCTGTATGCTATGAGCAAGGAAAACTGCTGATCCTGCGGGGATATCACTTTCTTCAGCTGCTCTGGTGAAGCTGAAATTACCATTCTGTTGTAGTTGTAACTTAATAGAAAAGGTTTTATTTAATAGGAAACTGTTGCTTTTCTATTTACAATAGCAGTGATTCCAAGTTAAGCTTACAGTGCCACTTCCCATAATGTGTTAATTTCTTCCCTGTGAGGCATCTCTGGCAGCTTTGATTTGTTCTGGTGTTTGACATGGGATGGCTTTGAAGTGTTGCTTTTGAAACTGGATAAGGCAAGCGGAGAGCCGTTATCTCAGTTGCTTGAAGAGAAAAACCAAAGCTAGTGTGCTGGGGCTGTGCTCCGACATGTCCCTGTGCATGGTGCAGCTTGCTGTGCTGCACCCTGTGCTTGGGCTGGGGTGCGTGGTGCAAATAGGATTAATCTCTAGGCGTAGCAGTAAATTGCTTTTCTGGGCTTGTTTCCTTGCCTTTTGCCTGGAGAGGGCCAGATCTTAGCAACCAGGAGCGTAAGCACCAGCCTCTTATCATTCCAGTGAGGAGTTCAGGCATGTTATTGTTTGATACAGTATGAAGGCTGGGTTTTAAGTCATAGTAGGTGCTGGGCCACCAAGTCCTGACAGTCTTCTTTTTTTGAGGCAAGCTGTGTTCACTGGCATGAAGTGCCTTTAATCTGGAACTGTCTCCAGCTATTTTTTCTCCTTGCTTTTGGGATATGTCTTGTGGGTTGGAGCTGGAATGCTTGGAGTGGGATATGTGTGGGTGCACATGCCCCCAGGACAGCTCCTGGCCCAGAGAGAGTGGGCAGAGCTGCTCATCCAGCCTTTCCTGGAGCTGAGCTGCAAGGGGACCTCATCTGTCCCAGCAGTGCCCCAGAGAGCGGTGAGGTGCCCCCATCACTTCACACAGCCTGTTGGTGCTTTACTTCTGCCATGGCTTCCAGAGTCAATTGGGTTGTTCATTAAACCCTAAATGTTTTTGCCTGAGACAATTAATTGTCCTTGCACTAACCAGACTTTCAAGGCCCAGCTTTCTTTTGCTGGGAAGGGGTTGTGGGATTTCTCTTTCCTTATGGGCTCTTGTGGGGTGGCTACAGTGGGAATCTCATCAGCCTGCGGCAGAGGAGATATTTGGAAGGACAGTGCAGCAGTGTTCTGTTTGCTGGAGGAAGAAGCACTGCTTAGGTAGCAGTCATCACAAGAGCTTGTGTTATGGTTTAGACCTTGGCTGTGTTTGAAGAGGTGGCACTGTGCTGAGCGTGTCACTCTACTTCAGCCAAGGGTCTGCTCGCCAGAGTACAGCATCTCTACTTGCTGGTGTTCGTTCCCTGAAGTTACTGAATGGTGTGTTAACCCAGTTGTTCATGCCAGTCTCTCTTGAACTGTGGAAAGAACAGTTCTGACTGAAAGCCAAGTCTGTGAAGTGTCAGTGCTGACCTTAGAAGAGCCTTTATAGGATCTTTGCTACCTGGGAGCAGGGGAAGGAGAAATAATTTTGTAAGAGGCTTCAGGAAAAGGCTGGGGGTGCTGGATGGCTTCTGCAGACTATTAGCAGGATGGCTTGGGTCTCCAGAGTGTGTATCTGCCTAGCTGAGGGGCAGATGCAAATCAGGGCATGCCAAGCTAGTGGAGGGGAAGGGATGTGTGTTGGCAGGGAGCTCAGTGTGAGTGTCTGTGCTGGAGTTGTGGAAGGCAGTTTGATAACATCTGAAATCAATATGTGCAATTACTCTGCCTTGGGAAGATGCCTGGAGAGAGCATACCCATTACTGCCCTAAAGTGCAGGTGGAATGTCGATGGGTCTGTTCAGCAGCTCAAAGCACTGAAAAACACTGGGTGTAGGCTCTGCTTACATGGGAGGTTGTGCTTGGCTTTGGGAGTCTAAGGATGCTGAGCACACAGTGTTAGGCAGCGTAAGTAGGCAAAAGGCAGGAGGGGAAAATGGTTTGTGTGAGGTCAGCAGCAGAGCCCAGCTTTGGGCAGCATCAGGCTGTAGTAGGAGCTCTCCTGACACCCGAGTGTGAAGGAGGGTGAGCAAACAAGGCTTCTGGATGGGTTTTTACCCACCTCTAACTTGGGGTGGGGGCAGAATTCTTCCTGCACAGCCTCTGGCAGATGCTTACTGCTGCTCACCCCTGCTACTGCTGCTGAAGTTTGGCAGTTGGTGATGGCAGGAAGCTGAGCCTGTCCCTTTGCTGAGGGCCAATGAGGAGGGAAGTTACGCCTTTGGCTTCTGGCTAAAAGTGAGCTGTTAGTGTAAAAGCCAAGTGTAAAGTTGGTATGAGGTAAAATGTTACCGGCTTGTGCCTTAAAAGGTAGGAAAGCAGACACATCTGGGGAAAACAGGGTATATGGTAACCCTTATCAACATTCTTCCTCTTAGTCTTTCTCATCATGGTTTCTTCTCCTCTGATCTTTAGTCCTTTATTTTTTGGCACAGGATGTCACTTGCTTTGAGGAGCAAGCATCCAACATGCAGGGAGGTGACCCAGTCATCAGAAAATACGTGGTTGAAGAAATGAATGTGGGTAGCTGGCTGTAAAAGCGCTGGGGATGATTGAAGTGTACAGAAGCAGTTGCTGACAACGCAGTCATTGTGGCAGATCTGAAGGTTAGTTAGTGATGTTTGTGATAGATAAAGCATCAAAGCATTGAGTACAGCAGATAAATTAATGATATCAGATAATGTCATGTAGTCAAGCATGTTTTAATTAAGACAGTGGTTAAGCTTAGCATGGTTGGAGAAAAATGTCTGAAATCTTCTAAAGAGAAGAAATCCTGATAATTGATAAATTGGGGTAAGATACTAATCTGAAAGACAATGGTGGGAAGAAGCTGCAGTGACTTCATGGATATGTGAGAGGGTGGCTGCTGATTTGTGGTGGTGGGTAAAGTGTAAGTATACATGCATGTTTCCAGCTCTTCGGAAACTCTGATGTTTTTCAGGCTTGTATAGTTGGCTGCAGGTGGTGGCTTTAAGGATTGAGTCCCTAATAACAGAAAAACATGCTCAGTTAGGGACATCTGCACCAGACCAGGATGTTGCAGATTCCTTTGGAGGATGTTGCAGAATTGTCAGGAACTGGAGCTGCTCAGGCCCTGGGCGGCAGCAGCAGCCCTGCACCAGCAAATGTAGTGTGCCTCAGGCCCAGAGCTGCCTGCCCTACAGATGGGGGCCCTTGGGGTGTTGGTCTGTGTGAGAAGTGGCACCTGGTGACAGGCACAGGGGAGGAGGGATGAAACCAGAGATGTGGTGAAGCAGGGAGGTCTCCTGTGGGTTCCTAGGGAAGGCTTGTGCCTTACTTCAAGGGTTGCTATGAATTGTCAAGCATAGCATTTTTTTTTTCCAGAATCAAACATTGTGGCTATCAAAAAATCCATCTGGAAATCTGACTCAACCTTTCCTATTTTCCTAGTTTCCAGCTACTGTGTTGCTTTCCAGTCTATTTTTTCCCTGTACCCTATACAAATACAATCATTTTATAGACTTCATCATTAACGATGGGGTGCAGTCAAGCACTGCATAACTTGCAGTTCTAACTTGCTTAGGAATTTGCAGTCTGGATTTATTGGTCACTTTTCCTACTGGGTTAAGTCTTTAGAAACATTCTCGTGTTCCATTGCAGTCTTCAGTTTTATTTTTGGCATAATTGAGGTGGGCAGAACCAGAGGGAGAAGCATAAATATTTGTCATAAGTGTCAAGTACATGACATTGGAGAATTTTTTTTATTGCTTTCATGTGCCGGTGTCCCTGGATGGGGAATTTTTCCTGAAAGGTCAAAACCTTTTGAGGACATAGCTTCGCAGTGGGCTGAGGCTTGCAGCTGAAAGGGAAGGCTGTCCCATGGCAGCTGGGAGCTGCCTAGTCCAGAAACCTGATGGTTTTAGGGAGTGAACCTGGCTGAATATGAACCCTTGTATTTTATTTCTTGATGGCACTCGGCACATGAGCTGAGTCATGCCTTGTGGTTAAAGGTGTGGTTTGCTGAGGACCTGTTTCTCTTGGGTTGCTGCCCTGGGCAGGCATTATTTTAGGGCGAGTACCTCTGAAATAGCTGTTCTTTTTGCCAGAAGCCATGTGGGATTAATTTAGCCTGTTTGTCTCTGGGGTGGTTTCAGTGTTTCTGCAGGTTGGTGGCTGTGTTCAGGGAAAGCTGTGAAATGTTGTGATTAATTCTTCAGTATTGTTCAGAGAGTTTATGGTGAGGTCGTTAGCTAGTTAACAGTGACTAATTATTCTGGTGTGAGTGTAAACAGCGAGGCTGTGATGTGCCACTGTCTGCTGGAGCAGCACTTGAATATGTCTTTCTGAGAGATAGGCGTCCTTCCCCTTTTTCCTGTTCCCATGCTGTACTCTTTGCAAAGCAGCCATGTGTATGGCTTGGACAAGCAGGAAAGCCATGGAAGTCCAGCCTTCCTTTCTGCTGATAGTGGTGCTGAGTGGCAACTGCTCCCCTGAGGTCAGTGGAACCAAATTCATTACCTCACTTTTTTTTGCTACCTTCTGCAATTCTCTGTCTCCAGTAGTTTCCACTCACACCAGTGTAAGTGAGGAGGACTATGTCCTGTCCTTTTCAGCTGGCAGCAGAGCTTGGGGTTTTGATGGGAGTCCTTGCTGCAGAGCAGAGATGTGGCAGAGGGGTCTGTATTAAGCCATCAGGAGCACAGAGCTGTGTGCCAAGGTGGGAGGAAAAGAGCAGCTCCCTGAAACATGCAGTTCCTGTGCAATATCCCATGAATGTTTCTCGGGTGTGCTGATTGATTCTCCCCCCACCCCCCAGCCAAGTGGCTCCATAATTGTGTGACCTTGTGAGGGCAAAGCATTAATGACACATTTTTGGATGGATGTTAGGTCCCTGTTCCCATGAGGAAACTGTGCAGGGCAAGACTCCTGACTTTGCACAGCTGTGCAGATGATATTTTCTTCAACTTCAGAGGAAGAAAATCTTGTCTCTGGTATTCTCACTTTACATGGATTTCTGGTATGGCTGTTGAACTCTAAGCATGCTACATAGAAGCAAGTCCTACAGACCCACAAGGCTTTCAACTGGTGAAGGATGATTTGGTGTATGTAGGATGTTAAATTAACACAAAGATTCACTTGGTTGTTTCCTCTGGCTACAGATTTCCTTTGTAACCTGGAGCTCCAATTCACAGATAGACCCAAACATTGAGTGCTTAGCATGGGTGTGAAACTAGGAGCAGACATGAGTGACTCAGCTGGGGTGGGAAAAGGAGGAATAAAGTAGTGCTGTGGAAGCCCAGGCTGAATAACACCTTCTGAGGATGTGTTAGTGTTGGATTTGGGACTGCTGGTGACTGGTGAACGTGGGAATCGGTTGTACCAAGGTGTGCAAGATCATCGTGCTCTAGTGACCTGGACTTTAGTGCTTACATTTGACAGTTTGGTACTGTATTGGAGCAGTGCTCTGCAGTCAGATGCTGCTCTCCTCCTGGTGGCTTGTGTTTCTCAGCTGTCCCTCTGTTGCGGAGATTATTCACGATTTTATCTTGCAGTCTCGTGAGTGCAGCAAAGCTTCGACCAGCCACCCCATAGTTTGTCTTTGTATGCCATGCAAAAGCAGGGCAAAACCTATTAACTCAAAGACTATTTTGCTGTTGATTCCTTCTAGGCCTGAGGGAGACTTTATCATGGGTGTCTGTCTCTTCTTCCCCCCTCCCACTCTAAGGAGTAGTTCAGTTTTCTATTCTATAGAATAGAAGTGAGTCCTAAATCCACAAAAGAGCTGGTGAGGATACGATTTTTTTATATACAAGTAGTATGGACACAGCCTCATGAAGCCCGCAGTTGCAGGCTGTCACATCTACAGCAGATAAAGCTGAAGAAATCGGGCAGCAGCAGGAAAAAAAATGTGCCAGTACAGCTTTGCAAAGTACTGTGTGCATGCATACCTATGCAAGGCTGGCTCTAATTACCAGCTCCCATGCTGTTCTACTGCTGCATCCAGCTCTGTCAAGTTACTCTCAACTAGCTCCTGCCTTTGTGCTTCCTCACCATGGTACTGGCAACATGCTGGCATCACTGGAGCTTTTCTTCTGCCTCTGGACCTCCTTATGTGCTAGATGCAGCTGGTGGTCTTAGTCTTGATCTGCTGCTCTGATGTGGACTCTTGGAGAGAAATTGGGATGCTAAAAGGGACCACTGCTAGAAGAGGATCTGCAGCTGTTGCTTCATGCTTGGGTGTCTGCTACCAGACCCTCCCTTCCTCTCATACAACCCCAGCACATGGGGCCTTGCCTGTTTGTGGACAAGAAGCTGAAAGATGTGCGAGCTGCCTCCTTATTAGGAGCCTGGATGGATGTCATCTGAGGATGAATCGCAGCTCCATTAGGGAAGGAGGCTTCCTTGCTGCAGCATGTGAGAAGCGATTGATGGCAACATGAAAGAAGGATGGATTTGCCCCTCAAGGGAGTTGAGTGCTGCCTTGGAAAGTGTATTCTGCTTCTTCAGAGCTTCCCTTCTTGTCTTTTATGAATGGTTACAGATCAGTGTGGAAAAACTGGGAGGGAAGGAGAGAGAACTGGGTTTGGATACTGGGGATATAGAAGGCGGTAGCTCCGTGCCAAAGAAATCAAGATACTTGAAAGGCAGCAGGACCTGGTGCAGTGTTCCTGTGACAAATTATTACAGTACACATGCATAAGCCAACCACTTAGACAAATCAAGTCTTTATTTTGGCACTTCTGAACACCTGCTTCTGGTAATGCTGTCTGGGTAGCACTGTTCTGTGATATTATTTGTGCTGGAACCAGGGGTTTGGGTCTGCTTGTGCTAATGGTGTGCCTGCCTTAAGTGGCAGTATGAGGACAGAAGATGCATCCACTGATCTCTTACTGATGAGATGCTTTGCTGAAGTCCGTATTGACCCTTCTATAGCTGTCAGGTAGTTTGACTGACAACGGTTAGTGATATCTGAGGCTCCCAGCTCTGCAAGGCAGAGTGTAAAACAGACCTGAGATGAGGGTTGTTTGGTTTTTTTGCCTTGCTGTGTCAGCACCTCATCGCCAGGCTGAGAGACAGGTCTGGAGAAGTAGAAGATGTCTGAGTGGAGCTTGTCAGGCCAACCCTTGCTGAGTGCAGAGGGAACAAAAACGTGTGCCTCTGCCTCAGGGCTGGGATATGGGGTTACTGTGTGTACAGGGTGTGATTTGTTGGAATGGTGAGAACAAGGTCCTCTGGTTCAGCTTGTCTAATGTGCACCACACTGGCAGAGGAAAGGCTGGGGAAGTGTTGAACATCTGAGGAAAGAGGCAGAAGGAAGGGTTTTATGCAAAATTGAGAGGGCTTGTAGCTTCCTCTACAGTGCTGTCAGGTTAGTCCAGTCCATTCAAGGGTGCGATGTACGCTTTGCCCATCTTTGTGCTGTAGTAGCATTCATGAACTTCAGTGCTCTTGGCTGGCAAATCAGGCCACGTTACTACTGTGCACTTACATGTTAGAGAGACCTGGCATCTCTTCCAGCATGTTTCTATACTCTAATCGGGCTTCTGCTCTTTCCTTTCTCATACAGTATTGATGTGAGCAGTGCTTGTAATTTGCCTTGAAGCAATAGTAAAAAGGCATGGTTTATTCATAGCAATTGCTGGGAGTCCAATCCTTAATGCCAGATAGATTGATTTAAGTCGGAGTGTAGAATGGAACTGGCATTTTTTGTTAATTTTCAGTTTGCTGTTTCCAAGGAGCCAAAAAGTGGCTATGCTCCACCTGAATGCCACTGTATCTGTCTGCCACGCAGAATGATTATCACAGATGCAAAGGGGCAGTATAAGATTATGCTTCACCTGTGGGAATCAGTTTTGTGGCACATCCTCCTAGCCACCAAATGAATGAATGAGCAAAACCATGCTCTTCCAAACATCTGTCTGCTTGCCTCATTGTTCCTTGTGTTAAGAGCATCAACTTCTCAGCAGGGACCAGTGTTTTCTCTGTACAGCATCAGGCATGGCGATAACTGTGTCTGAAATGCCACAGCAATGGAAAATAAGCATCCAGATCTGAGTCAAAAAACTGCAGATGCTCTGGGGATGTGAGGCCAAAGGCCTGTTTGTTAGCTAAAGTGATGTCTCTGATTTGACTCCAGAGTAGCAATGTTGCTGGACTGCCTTTGGTTCAGTGCCTGCCCAGCTTCCCTGGGGAAGCCCCCTCCCTTCATACCCAGAGAGGTCCCTGGCCCTCGCTGCTCTCGGGGCTGAGGCTGCTCGTCCTTGCTTGCTGCTTGCAGTGGGTGCACCAGCCTCCTGCTAATGGCATGACTGTAATGCCAAGGTATTTTTGAGTTTTTGCTGTGAACTGGATAAAACCACCTAGATTCATTGAGGGTGTGTTGTGGTTACTGCAAAGTGCTGAGAGTCTCATTCCACTAAGATCTTGTGGAGGAAAGGAAACCTTCCAGAGTCTTTAATATTCCATGTTTTTTTAGGTATGTATAAATACTTCCTTGGCCTGAAACATTCTCCTGCTGTGAAATCCATTACAGCCTCTTTGTCTAAGACAATCAGTCTCCTTCCTTCCCTCTCTCTTCCCATGCCCCAGCTTTTATTAACCTAGAAATGTGCTGACATTTCACCATCAAACTGGTTTCTAGCATGTTAGGGAGGCTCTGCAGAGTGTCTTTGCAAGTTGTCAGTGTAGCTGCATGCAAGAGTAGAGGAAGATGGCTTGGAGTTGTTTGTCTCCTGGGGAATTTGCTCTTCTTAGCTGATGGCTTTCTGCAAAAGTGTCTGACAGTTCTGTCCATGTGTATCTGTTCCCCTCTAAAGGAAGGGTGTAGGACTGGAGAGTCAATGAAGAAAGGTATTTCATCACTGTGCTTTAATGCATTTATTTTGGCAGTGCTCCTTCTTGTAGAGAAAATCCCTGTCCCCCCCCCATGCAAGTGTACTGGTTTGAGCCTCTGAAGCTGTCTGTTCCACTGTCATGACCTGTGGATCACTCTCTGCCTCCGCAGTTCTTGTTCTACTTTCTTGGCAAGAAGCCTGTGACTCATGCTAAGCCCCTTCCTGCTCCACTCCTCAGGAGGCTGAGCTGTCTAACACACTCATAAAAGAGTTTTTTCGTTCATCTGCGGGATTTCTTCAGTTCCCTGCTTTGGTGGCACGTGTGGCTCCTGAGGGGCAGGAAGCCTGAGTGAAGCCCTTGTGTTTTTCAGGAGCAGGTACAAGTGACTGTGCTGTTCAAGATGGACTGAGCTCCTGCCAGCAGCTGAAGGCAGCTTGCTTGTACCTGGACAGTTAATAGAATCATAGAACAGTTTGGGTTGGAAGGGACCTTTAGAGGTCATCTAGTCCAACCCCCCTGCAGTGAGCAGGGACATCATCAACTAGATCAGGTTGCTCAGAGCCCCGTCCAACCTGACCTTGAATGTTTCCAGGGATGGGGCCTCCACTACCTCTCTGGGCAACCTGTGCCAGTGCTTCACCACCCTCATCGTAAAAAAACTTTTTCCCTATATCTAGCCTAAATTTCCCCTCCTTTAGTTTAAAACCATCAGTCCTTGTCCTGTCACCACAGGCCTTACTAAAAAGCCTGTCCCCATCTTTCCTATAGGCCCCCTTTAAGTACTGAAAGGCCGCAATAAGGTCTCCCCGCAGCCTTCTCTTCTCCAGGCTGAACAGCCCCAACTCTCTCAGCCTGTCCTCGTAGGAGAGGTGCTCCAGCCCTCGGATCATTTTTGTGGCCCTCTTCTGGACTCGCTCCAACAGGTCCATGTCCTTCTTGTGCTGAGGGCTCCAGAGCTGGACGCAGTACTCCAGGTGGGGTCTCACCAGAGCCAAGTAGAAGGGCAGAATCACCTCCCTCGACCTGCTGGCCATGCTTCTTTTGATGCAGCCCAGGATACGGTTGGCCTTCTGGGCTGCAAGCGCACAGCAAAGTCATCCCAGCCACTCCTTACTTGCTGGCATTGAGAAGCACCATTTCCAGCAGCAACTTGGCTATTCCAAAGTCATTGACCTCCTCTGAACCTTTCTGCAGCTCTGGTATCTCCCAAGCTGAGCAGTGCTGGCAGTTGGGAACTCCGGTGTCCAGGCTGAGGCACTTGCAGTTGGCCAACTCTGAGGCAAATGGCATGTCTGCTTTCCTGATGGCTTCCAACCTCACAGGGCCTGGCTCTTCCTGCCCTGCACAGCCCCATCCTCTGGCTAGACAGTACTGTGGAGATTCACCAGAGCCAAAGGCTTTGTGGGAACCAGCTGAGCAGCTCCTGGAGGCAGGCAGGAAGCCAAGAGCTGGAGCACAGATTGCTGAGCAGGAGGGGTTGTGGAGAAGCCTGCCCAAAAGGGACTCTGAAGATGCTCTGAGGTCACTGTTAAGTCTGAACAGCCACAGCAACACTCAGTTGGGAACCTGACCTGCAAAAGCTGGAGCCTTAAAAGATGTGGCAGGGAAAGGAGTGAAACACCCCTCTATCATGATGAAGACCTGGTCTATGTTGCCTTGGGAATCCACATCCTCTTTGCCTTGTTCCTGTGCAAAGCTGGGGCTGTTGGGAACATGGTACAGCTGCTGCAGTGGCTGTCACTGTGACCAGCTGAAACTGGTCAAGGAGTAAGTGTGATACCAGCAAAATCCCAGAAGCAAACCAGGCTTCTGATTGCTGGGTCACTTACTCAGAAACAGAGCTGGGTGCTCTCTGGGCTTGTCTGTGGGAGATGGCTGTCTCTGACCAAGTGTAAACTACAGCCTTGCTGTTCTTCATCCCAGTCCCATTCCCCATACTGCAACTGCCACAAGCTGTGATCCTAGTAGAAGGGATGCCCAAAGTGTCTGTGGGCTTTGGGTCCCTTCACTTTAGACTCCTCTGAAAACTGCAATGATAATACCTCCTAGGCATCTGGGGGTGATGTTGCTGAAAGGAGGTTCCTTGCATTAAAACCAGATGGACTGCAGCTACTCCTTCATGTATGAAGCTGGAAGCTGTTGTGCTTGGCACACCTCTCACAGATGCTGGGGAGCACCTGTTCCTTCCCCTGGTGCCAGACAGGTCCTGCATTTGGCTCTGCAGTGTATTAAACCAAACATGCTCTGATGATTAAGGTGGGCAGAGTCTCTCCCCTGTCAAACTGTTTGTTCTGGCTACAATTTTGTCTGCTTGGAAACTTGTCACTTTTCTAGCCTTTCAAGCCCACCTCCCAGAGAGCATGGGAATTGCAACTATTTAGACGTACAATAAGAATGATGTAATTAAAATCCTTAATTTTATTTTTCTTGTTTGAGTTTTTTAATTCCTTTGATTTAAAGGGTGGTAGTAGCTAATTGGATTCTGGGCCAGACTTGCACAGGCAGCCAGGGGGAAGGGACTGCAAATGAGCCTAGCCAGGAAATTGCACATTTAAATATAGTTCTTGGTAGGGTCAGCAAAACACCCAAGGGACAAATTAAGAATAAAATTTCTGCTGTAATGTGTTCATTTAGGTGCAGACATCATCTTAAGGGAAACAAAAAGGGAGCTTGGGAGCGAGGGGAGCAAACTGAAGGGTAGGTGTCCCTTCTGCAGTGCATTTGTGTGCTGCTGCAGGTCTCTCCCACGCAGTAGCATCTTCCTCCTGTCTTCTGGGTTGGCTGATGCATTGGCTGATTCCAAGAAGAAACCACTGAAGGGATTTTTGGGGTTTGGGGAGGAGGGGGAGTTGGTGGTTTCACTGGAGGATGTAAGGCCATAGTTCACAATACCGTGGGGCTGCCATTGCTGTTACCAGCTTTGGCACAGATTGCCTGGGTCACACTGTTCATCAGGTGGTAGGAAGATGGGACCAACCACCACCTTGTTTGCACTATTTGGGTTAATGGGGGACAGCTTTCCCTGTGAGGCTGGTGCTTTATTCCCAAATGGGTGGGTGGGATGGTGCTTCCCACCCTCATGAGTTACTGACTGGTTTCCCTGAACTGGTATGCTGGGAAGATGATTGGAGTCAGTGGCAGGAGGCAGATACAGCCTGAATAAAGGGAATTTGGGGAAGTGAAGTACTGATTTTTCCGTTTGGAAATCTGCAGCCTTGTGTTTTTCCTGTTGGGCCCTGTGGCCCTTTCATCAGAGGAACAAGATCATTGTCCCTGCTGTGGACATGAGTGAGAAAAGCAGTGTGTAAAGCAGCCAAAGCCCAAGATGCAGGACACAGTGTCCATCTGGAGTAACCCCTGGCTGAAAGCCAGCACTGGTTTTGAGTTTGACTAATGTGGGCATTAGTTTTCCAGCCCTGTTTGTCCCTTCATTCCTGCACGGCCAGTGAGATGTGCAGCAGAGCTCACCTCTTCCTTAATGGTGCTTTAAGAACAGCCTGAATTAGTCCTTGGCAATTTTAATTTCTCATTAAGGCTAAGATAAAGAAATACTGCTGGTGATAGGGGGAGGGACATACAGAAGAGCAGCTTGGTTTGTGTTTCCCAGGACCTCAGATCCAGCCTTTGGCGCTCTCCCTTTGGTTTTGACTATCTCCCCAGGGAAGGCCATGTGCTCAGGGAGGCAGAGCTTGTCAGGAATGAGGCCTGATCCTACATCCCTCCCTCTCTGGAGGGCTGCAGAGCTGCTGGCTGTTCAGGCTAGCTGGAATAAGATTTCACGAAAGCTGTGGACCCACAAAAGGGTGGTGGGGAGCTCATCATCCCACCCTGGCTGCAGCTTTTCAGAGCTCTCTGTATTATGCTCCCTGGGCAAGTTTCACAGAGCCAAATTAAGAGCTCTATGTGCAGCCTGAGTATGGTATTTGGGTGCCTTCAAGACCTGCTGGAGGCCTGTAACTGGATGACTTCCACCTTGTCATTTATAAATGGCATGCAGGAAATACCTTGGGATCACAGAGAAACAGCTGAAACCTTGAACTTGGAAGGCTCCAAACTTGGAAGACAAATGAAAGGAAGCATTAAGGAAGGAGCAAAGTGTGGGTTGTGTTTTGGTTTGGTTTTTTGTTTTTGTTTTGTTTTTTTAAATCTGGGAGTATGATTCACCTACTGAGTGGTCAGTTTGTCACAGATGCTGTGTATTGTATGAACCTCTTGAAAAATCACACCTCAAAGGATAGCCCTGTGTCACTTGATAGGGTTTTCCTTTCTGCTGCTCCTTAAACAGACATAGTAGGCTTGTTTGTGCAGGTGCCAGTTGGGGCTAGACTTTCAAGGGAGTTCAGCACCTGCTTAAATGCATTGGCCTTTTGGGAATAATTTCTTAAGCTCTCTTTTTAATGCCTGCTTTGATTATAAGCTCTTTGAGCCAAAGCTTGCCTTTCAGTGTGCCTTACAGCATTAAGCACAGTGGGGCAGTGAGCTCTATATTAATTGGTGCTGTTGCCAGGCTATTGAAAAGTTGTAAAAACCTGGCCAAATTTTCAAGTGCTGGTCTAGGCTCTCTGCCTGGATCTCAAAAAGGGAAAGCTAATTACAGTGTGAACCAAGGAGAACAGGTTGGCCTGAAGGAAATGTCATTCAGGTTCTCCTCAGGCCCCAGGTCAGCCCATGTCAAATCACAGCTGCATCAACCTCTAAATTTCTTCCTCCTTCAGTTAAATTACCACTAAGTAATTTCTTGCAAGTGTAACCACCTTTTATACCAAGAGAAGGAATACTGGCTCTTTCTTCTAAATCCAGATAATAGAGGTTGGGCTGGCATTGCAGAAGCAAATAGAAGAGGACAGTTTCTTCCATTGCCCGCCCTTCTTGCTCTGTAACGCTGTACAGAGTATTTGTGTTGGCTTCCTGCTGATCCTGCGTCAGGGTCACTATGGGGCAGTGAATGTGTGTGGGGGGGGTTTATCCTCTCTAACACTATATGAGATGGGTGTTGGGGGAGCCTGAACTTCCCTGTGTGGCCAGCAGGTATGGCACAAATAGTGCTTTCTGTGCAGCGCTTGTCACATTGCAGAGCTCAATTCCCTACAATGTGGTGGAGGCTGAAAAAATAAATAGCTTCAAAATGGTGGTAGACAAATTCAGAAATGCGCTCTCAGGGCTCCCTGAGTGACTGCTTGAAGCTGGGAGGTGCTGTCAGGAGGACAAACTGTAAGCTTTTCCTGATTATCATTACTGTTTTTAAGCTCTTAATTTCTGCACCAGCACCCCTCCAAGCATCCACTGCTGGCCCCTGTTGGAGACAGAAATCAGGGCAAGGTGGATGTGTGGCCTGACTTAGTATGGCTTTTCCTATAAATGATCTGCTGGCTTGTTTTCTAGAAGCTCTTGACCTACATCTCAAACTTAGTGCTGGTTCAGGAAGGAAGAGCAGTCACGAGTCCATAATGCATGTGAGTGCAGAGTTTCATCGTTATCTCTTGTAGCTCCTTCTCAAGATGTAAGGCCTTGGTGTCAGCTGGGGTGAGGAGGTAGGACTAGAACCATGTATATCAGAGCTTGGTGTAAAAAAAGTGTATTCCAATTCTTTTTAACCTAGTTTCCTTCTGAAACCAGACCCTATGTAAAAGACAAGCCATACATCTGCTGTGTATCTCTGTCTGTCAGTCCTGTCTCCCACCCTGCTACCCATCAGCTTCTGAAGCCTTTGTCCTCCTGGACTCAAGTATCTCGCAGTGGTTAAGGCTTCACGTTTTACAAGTTTTCATGGAAATGGATGGCTGGGTAGAGGGGGAAGATGTTATGGTGAGGGGCTCCGATCATTAGTTCTGCTTGTCCCGGGACAAGGTGACTTAATGCTGCTTCTCTCATCTTCAGTCTCTTTCCTGCCATCCTTCTACTGCCATTCTTTCCCTTTGCCTGCCCATGCTGCTTGGTCCTGAAGGATCCTTGTCCTATGAGTGTTTCTGAGGCTGAGCAGGGACAGCTTTCATTTGGGGCTGGGCTGGTGAGTGGACAGTGCTGGTCAAAGTTTGGGTCATTTTGGAGGAGCAGTGGGGCAGCGATGCTGGGACATGTGGAGACAGCACTAGAGCTGCTGCATGCTTCCTGTGATGGAGCAGAGAGCTTGTGGGGACCGGCACATTGGAGGTCCAGGATGCAGGTAGCTTGCCTGACCACAACTTAGTGCAGAAACCTTAACTCTAAGAAGACACCGTAGAAGCCTTCTCGGGACTGCCAGCAAGGCTAACTTGCATGATGCCACACTGCCATGCCATTGCTACACCAGTTCAGTTGGTGTTAGTTTTCATTCTCTAGGATGGTCCATCTCAGACTGTGGTCCAGAGCCTTTCTGAGACCATTTTTTCCCCTTTAAATGTTCATATGGGGAGTAAATACGGAAAAGAGAAATCTCTGAAAGACAAATAATCCTACAGTCTTCAGCTGGACACAGCTCCCCAGGAAACAGAATTTGTGGTGCTGTTTTTAACACTTTATCATCCTCCAGCGGTCCTTGGGCAGGCAGTGTTGAACCCCTGTTGCAGAGGGAGGAAGATGCTGTGTTTCCAGGTCGGAGTGAACTGAACAGTGTCAGATCCAGGCATAAATTTATCTGTGTCTTGGCTCACAAACCATTGAAGGAGTCGGTGGGATGTTTGTATGTGGGTAAGGAGTGGGCAAATGCAGTTGACTTGGGTGCTGGCTAATAAAGAGTGTAGCACAGAAAATAAAATCCTCAGAGGAGATTTAATAACTGGGGAGAATAATTGTAAAGTACTTCAGAATATTAACCAATGGCTGAATGCATCTAATTAGCTTAATGAAGCTGGGTGGTTGGGTTCTTTTTTAATCAAACAGATGGGCAAAACATTGTGCACAAAAAATGAGATCTGAATACAATGAACATGTTTAATTAGCAAATAAGACGGAGAAAGGGTTTGTTTTTCAACTTGAGAAGGGAGAGATTCTTCTTCACTGAACGCTGAAAAAGAGCCTTAAATGTCATGGTTTCTCAGAAGTCTCAGATTGTTACAATTATTATTTGTAAAGGCTTGGGTGTTTGAGATGGAAGTCAGCCTGGGGCTGGTGCACCTGCGGGGAGGCGAGTGGGCACTGGTGGCAGCAATGCCTTGTCAGCCCCAGTGGTGCTGCAGCGGCATGGAGCAATCGGGGGCTGCTGTCGTGGGTTGGATTCCCCAAGGGCAGACTCAGTAGCAGTAATACTGCTTAACCCACTGCTCCAAAGCCTTTTACCTAAGTGTTTATATGTGATCACCTCTGTTTTGCAGAAGGGGAAAGCAAGGAAGCAGTAGTCCGAGGTTAAGCAGGGTGTAAGTTCAGTGTTGAACATATGGTGCTGGTCAAGGTGCCCTCAGTATGCAGGACACCTGCAGAGAGTTTCCCTGATGGCCTATGCTTGTGTTGTCCATGCCTGGAGTTCCTGCAGCCACCCATCTGTAATGCTGCTGGCCCCGGTCAAAGAGATCAATTCCTGCCACTGATTTCGCTGGCCTTGCTGCAGTGCTGGCTCCCATCCCTGTTGGTGCCCATTACAACAAGCACGCTCTGCTGCTAATCTGTCTAACCAGTTTTGTTGTGCCATGGAAACCTGGTGCAAATCGATGCCTTGCCTCTCCAGACGGGAGACTCCTCTCCATACGAACCTCGAGTGCTTATGTTTAATGTAGATCTGTAGTATCTCTTGAGTCTTGCCAAGGCTGGGAGCATTTGCTCCAGTCTAATATTATAAGCTGAACAAGCCATTTTGATATTAAGCCTATAATAATAACACCTTGTAGCTAAAGAGTATGTTTTTCCCCATTGGTGGATTACTCAGCTCTGTTCTTCTGAGGCAGTGTTTAACAAAAGCAGAGACTTTCCCAGACTGTATTTAATTAAACAGAGCTCAGAGATCTCTTCCGCTTCATTCCAGTGCTGTGACTATATTGCTCTACAGTCTCATCTCTGGGGCAGTTAGAAATGGAGCTTGTGCTCTGCCCGTACACAGGCCAGGCGGGTCACTGTCTCCTGCCCAGATGTGCCTGTCCAGATGTGCCCAACAGTGTGCTAATCCTGGAGGGGCTCACATATTTAGGGACCCACAGGCTCCAACTGCTCTTTAGTATGACGGGGAATATGGCACTTTGAGCAGCCTCTGAAGCTGGATGTGGCCCATTCAAGTGGCAGCTCAACTAACATGCTTTACATTTCAACTAAGATTTGGGGTCCTAATTTCTACCTGTTTCATTTTTTTTGTGGCTGATGTAGGTATAGGAGCATTTGGAGTATGATGGCTTGGTTATCAACAGTTAGATACAAAGTGAAGACTTTAATTTGAAGGCTCCTTATTTCTGTCTTAGGAGGTATCTGTGAGCAGATGGTGATACGCTCTGGTTTTTGCTTATTGTTGCAGATTATTTGCCAGATAATTTTTCTGACTAATCCTTTGGCCTGTAGACTGTTTAAAATCCTGGAGTAAGGTTTCTGGTAAAAACACTTGTGTTTGCAAATTTTAAAATCTGTTCCTGTGCCTGCTTGCTGATGTCACTGTGAGCAGGAGACTTTTCTCTGGGTGGCAGATGCCCTCTGCTCCGTGGGAGAGGGGTAGCTCCTAAAGCAGAACCTCCTTCCCAGCGGCAGGATGGGAAGTAGCACCTTCATGACCGGTTTTGAGTTTATTTTATTTTAAAGCGTGGTATGGCTGAAGTCCTAACCTCAGCATCAGTACTATCATACTGACCTTCCCTGAAGTTGCATTGCTGTTTCATGTGGCATGATAAGGAGGTAGTCCTGCCGACACAGAGCTTGTGTTTTGTGCAGGTGGTGCTGCATAACTTCACCTGTGCAGAGCAGCAATTGGGTGATTTGCCTGTATGTAGCTGGGCAGGACATGGGTAGCAGCACTGATGGAGATACTGCAGCCACCAGCACAGCTCTCCCTCTGGTGAAAGGCTGCTGTGATTTTTTTTTTTTTTTTAATTATTATTATTTTTTCGCCTCTTATCTCTTGCCACCTCCTCCTTTTAAAAAAAAAAAAATTCTCTCGGATGTCTCTGGAGAGCTGGCTATGGTAACTGCTTGACTGATTTATTCTAGTATTTTAACATTTACTGGATTTACATAACAGCCAAACAATCTGTTTCAGGAGCTTAATACAAACCCAACTGTAGTGAGTCACATCCATGTTAGCAATAATGCAAAGAGAGGCAGCTGGGGGAGTGAGGAGGTGATTTTTTCTGGGTTTCTGCATGGGAATATCTGGCTGCCTGAAATATCTCTGACACCTCATAGCCGAGTGACGCTGCCAGTTCTCCTCTGCCATCAGGGAGTTGTTCTGAAACTTTGAAAGAGCAATGGGTGCATCACATCAGTGCTCCCATTGCTGCTCCCAGCTGAGCTTGGTGGCCTTTCCAGAGGTACCCAGGCAGCGCTGTGTGTCCCTGGCACTCCGCAGCCTTGTGGTGTGTTAGGAACCTTTACCTGGTGTGTGCATGTTTGAAAGCAAGGGAGTGTTACTATGAAAGTTGCAAGATAAAGCCTGTAGTGATGTGCTGCTTGCTTTTTCAATTAAAAAACATGTAGCCTTTCTTTGTGCCAGAACTTTGTGGGCCAGGTGGTCAAGGCGTGCAGATCAGTGCAGCAGCAAGCAGGATGCTGATGTGTACCAGTGGGCATCCCTGCTCTCCTCCTGGGGTCTGGCTGCACCAACCCATGTGAGGGGTTTGGGGGCTGGAGTGGGTTCGAGCCCAGCCAGGTTAGGGCTGGCCCTGTGCCCCTGTGCAGTCACGGCAAGATGGCGGAGTGGTTGGGGTCTCCCTACTCAGGCATGAGCCAGGTGAGCAGGGCTTGTTCCTTGGGCACAACAGGAGTGAGATCCATCAGGATGATTAACAGCAGGGGGTTCCCAAAGTGTGGCACGTAACCTGCTGCTTCGGGTCCTATCCAGGCAGAATGATTTTGGGACTCCTTCAGTTGTCTCATACAGTTGTATGAATGCAGCAAACCTCCAGAGCACCTCTACCACAGGCAGCCTGGACCTCCCTGCTCTGGAGGCTCTGTCACCTGTGTAATGGCGGTGTTGTAATGTGGTCAAGCAAAAATAGGTCTCCAACTTGAGTTGTCCTTTAGGAAAATCCAGAGCAAGAGACTGCAGGAATGGAATAGCTGGTTTTGCATTGCTGCCTGTGTTAGAGGTTGTCTGTTCAGCTAAGCAAGCGCTTCTCTTGCTGCAGCTTGCTTATTTGAATTCTTGTCTTTAGAATGGAAAATAAATGCTGGCTGATGAGATCCATTACAGCGCTAATTTTAGAGCATGCCAAACACTAGGAAATTGTTTTCAACCTTCAGTCTCATTTCTCCTTTATTTCCCCCTCCATTTGTTTTCCACCTTTGTCATTCTTCTAAATGCCTGTTGATGTCCTGCTCACTGGTATCTTCAGGCATTCTCCTTCCAGCCTCTTTTCTGATACTTCTTCGTTCAGCCACTTGACACTGCTGTTATAAAAGCTCTCTCTGGGGCTGCAGGCAGCCGTGTTGGCACGATGCAGGCAGTGAGCGCTTGGCCAGCTGGTGCGGGATGCCAGCAGAGCCCCCTGCAACGTTGCGGGGAGCAGGGGAGGCAGCATCAGAGTGGAATTTCTTATCCTTGGGCGCCCAGGGCTTTGTAAGTCTTTCCAGCCCCGCCCCAGCCTGCTTTCTCAATGAGCAAGAGGGAAAATATGAATTTCCCTCTGGTCTGCTGAAGAGTTTAGGAAGCAGTCCCAAAGCTTCAGTGTTTGTCCTTGGCATTAATGAAAACCCGAGTCGTTGCTCAAGGAGATGGAGCAGGCAGTGAATTAGGAATCAAAATGCTTGATCAATGCTGGAGGGAGATTTTTAAAACATGATTGCTTTTCATCAGCTGGAAGCTCGCACTGGTTTGAGAAGAGCTGGATGTTTAACTGGTTGCCTCCTTTGAAACCTTCAGGGTGGCTGCAGACACTAGTTCTTCCTTTAGCACTGCTCCTTGCTTGCAGTGTTTAGCAGAGTCTGATTGAGCTCTAGATTAAAGTTGGTGGCAAAAGTCCAATGGTTTCACCCCATGCAATTTTCAGAAGCTCTCTGGAATATGTGTTTCATGGGTTTGGCAACCAGAGATCCCTGACGGCAGCTGCTGTGACCATTAGCAGAGACAGATTGCTGAAAGACTTGGTGCCTGCCCTGAGGGGGGCTTTGAAAACCTTCCCTCTCCTGCCCCCAGCGCTCTCACCCTTCTCTTGTCTGGAGAGCCTGGTCTGCTGGCAGCCGGTGGTGGCCATATCCCTCAAAAAGAGCTGTCTCTTGCCTGGCTTCTTGTGCCAGAGACTGGTGACAAACTCTCTACTCCTAGCAATTATCATTTTATGCCTTCCCCGGGTGCGCTCTGAGCCCTGCGGCTGCTCGAGGTGTCAGCCTGTGGGAATTCGGCAGGCGAATGTCTTCATAGTCGGCCTTTGTGAACGTGGCTGAGATAAACCCTTTACTGAACTAAAAGTGGTAACAGCTAATCCCTTGGAAACAGTCACCTGGGCCCTGCGTGATGAAAAGAGGCTTTGCTGCTCTGATTAACGGCATTGGCAAGAACATTAACTCACTTTTCTTTGAAAATGAAAAGCACCTCTCCAGGAGAGTTTAAGGGATTAGGTACCAGCTGGAATATTAAGGTAGGTTTTTTTGCACCTTCCTTCTAAATATGTAGTTTAAAAGCCTGTTCAGCCCTGATGGGGTGGGTGATTACGGCTGAGTGTCTCCGTGCCATGGTAGAGAAGAGACTCGATTGTGGTGGCCAGCGTGAGACCGGTGTCACCCGAGGAGCTTCGCTGGGAGGATGGCAGCAGTGAGCAGCTTTTGGCATCGACTGCCTATGTTGGGGTGTCTTGCAGGGTGCCAGGGCTCAGTATTGTAAATTAACCCATCAGACTGGCCAGCCCCCACCTAAAGGGCTGAAGCTCGTTTAAGCCTTGCTAAGAGCCAAATGAAGCTGACCTTTTCCAGCCCCTTCTTTAGCAAATGCCGAAGGCTGTGGAGAGCATTCCAGCTGTTTTGATAACTCCACTTTCCTTTTTTGGGGGAGATTTTCACTGATTTTTTTTTTTTAACACAACACTTGGTTTCAAAAGCCTGAACTAGAAATTCCATCAACGTTAAAAGCAAAGTTCTTGTATTTTTGAGGCCAGGCTTTTATCTTGGTGTTGGTTTCCATGAGGCTACGTGCTGAAGTTCTGCCCTGGCAGGAGTGCAGCCTGACCAGCGAGCATCACATGTGATGCTTGCTGATGAAGGCTGTTGACCAGCAACGTGGCTGCCTGAAAGGATTAAAACAGGTGTATAAAATTTGTCTATGAAATACTGTAAGATTGAGAAAAGATTAAATACTTGTATTAAGTATTTGTTTTTCAGAGCAGGTTTGAGTGCTCAAAATACTTCCAAAATCCTGTTACCTTTCAACCTGTCTTACTCCTACTGAATTTTCTATTTTAAGTAAATAGCACAGAGTTAGCTCAGAAGGGAGAAGATACAAGTGTCAGTGTTCAAAGCATGCTTTACTGGTTAGATATTTATGGGAGACATTCAGGAAATGAGCAAACACTTGAAAGTATATGTATTATTTATTATTGTAGCTGATTAATTACCACTTGAAACCTTTTGGTTGGTGTTATGGCTCTGTATACTCTTCACCAAGCAATGCTCCAGCAGTGTATATGTTGGCATTTGTCCCAGTTAAACATTGCCAGAGATGAAAGTGCCGCAGTTGATTTATGGAAGTTGGAAGTTTGAGCAGTGGAAGATGACAGCGTGGCACTTGGTGCAAGCACCGGTGGAAGTGAGTGAAAACTGCAAGTGTACGGGACCAGTGACACTTGGTGATGGCTCAGTTCTCCCAGCACCAGGATGAGGTGTTACTGGCCCCATTTTGGGGAGAAGCAGCAAGGTGGGGTTAATGTGTCTGACTCTGATGAAGTGATGACAGTCAGGAGTAAAACTTGGCTTCCAAGCGTCGGGCTGCCAGCAGGGAATTGGGCTCCCTGCTTCTACAGCAGTGATTCTTCCTCTGGACTGGAATAGAGTAGTGCAGAGTAATTGCTTGAAAAAAGGAGGTGACCCTTACCTGTCCCAGCCATGCAACTGGTTCTGAATCCATGGGCTTGTAGGGCATGCTGTGCAGCAACCTGCTGGCTCCATGTCCTCCCTGGACTCATCGTTAGATGTTGCTATATGTAAGACCATGCACCACCATGGCACTCTTCCTGCCCGGGTTCCCGAGTTGTGACTGGAAGACCTCTTTAATTCATGTGAAGCCCACCCAAAGCACTGGGTGAGCAAAGCACGGATCCCATCCAGCAGTTCTTCCCTAAGCAATACGCGCTCTTAATCATTTGCTTACTTTAACAAGACCTAAGCAAATGAGCATGTGTTGAGGTAGTTATTTAGTTCTAATCTGCACATCTGGAAGAGTAATATGATAAAATCACAGTGGTAGGGGTGGTGGGACTCCCTCTGCCTTTAGCAAAGTAGGTGCGATGCTCAGTTGCAGTGGGAAGAATCCCCTTCCCCTTGCTATTGCTAGTGTACCCAGAGGTGGGCCCTTTCCTCCAGCATCAGCCATCCGCACAGGGATATGCTTGTTTAACCCTTCTGCAAAAAAAGTTTGCAGAATGCTGCAATCAGAAAAGTTCCTTATCCAAATGACTCCTGCGGGAGAGGAGTGAGGGGGCCTGGAGAGAAATGGAAGAGTCATAAGAGAGATGTAGGAAAATGCTTTTTATGGAATGAATAATTTTTGGTGCAGAGGCGGCAGCGTCGTATTTAATTCTAATTTGGGATTTTTTTGGGAACGTGTGATTGACGCCCAATGAGGGGTGCAGGATGTTGTTTCTCAGCAGGCTGTCATTCCCGCACTCCGTTTACCTGTCAGCACTCCCGTGGAGACTTCTCTTTTTGGATGCCATTAACCCATTTCCCAAAACACATCCCTGCAGCCTCTCCTGGGAGCTGGCAGCACACGAGGGGCCCCGTCCAGTTCCTGCAGCTGCAGGGAACCACTTTGGGGTTGTGCTTTGGCTTGTTTTTCTTGGCTGTACCTTTGCACTGGTGAGCAGGAGCCTTCCTGCTGTAAGTCCACCTGTGGCTTGCCACTGGCAGGCCGGGCACAGCCCACCACTGCCCAGCCCTGAGCTGGCCAATGCCCTGTCAGCTCCAGGCTTGCTCCTGCCCATGCAACGTGGTTTTATCTACCTTGCATACAGGTATCCCCAGCTCTCCTCAATCCCCAACATGGCTGTGATCTCCCTGGGGAAGGGAAGCTCTTGTCTGTGGGTTTGGTGCCTGGCCTGCACAGCACAGCATCGTGCCCAGACCCTGCTGGGTCAGGGGAAGTGATGCTGCCACCGAGGCTACTTTCTTTCCCATACTGGCCTTGCTCAGGAGAGGAGGGACTGGTAGTCCTACCCTTACAAAAAGGGCCATTAAGAGTTTTGTTTTGCTGCAGTATAAATTTCAGCCAAATTCTTTCTCTTGGCCCTGTCCCCTTAATTAAGAGTGTGTATGTTAAGTGCTGTGAGCCTCAGCAGAGTCTCGTTGCAAAGTGAACTGAGAGCATGGGACTTAGGCTGCTGTACAGGGCTTATGCTAATAACAACAGCAGAGATTGAACCCAATCCCTGATGAGCTTTCCAAGAGTCTGATTAATCTGTTTAACAATGGAGCTGGGTTTTTGTTTTGATCTTTTTCATGAGAGTTAAATTTTTGTCCCTTTCATAGTAGCTGTGGATCATGTAAGGACAGCAGTATTGCTTTCCTAATTGGCTTCAGGTTTATGTGTATCTATTATGTTAAGGGTTTGCAAAAGCACCCGTCACCATGGCATCAGAATGCTTCCTATGCCAAAAACGCTTGATAAAAACATACACATACGTGTGCACACACTTTTTTTGGTCTGTTGGAAAGTGCGAAGACATTCTGCTGGAAGATCATGTTTTTGCATGATTGTATTCCCCAAATAGTTAGCTTTGCAAATAGCTCTTTTCTGCTCATGCTGGTCCACATGCCATTGAAGAGAGACAGACATCTTTCTGATGAGCTTTGGACCAGACCCTGTACGAGCAGAATTTTGCATTTCTATTGCTTACAGTTCATACTGTGGGGACGGCAGGGCACAGTCCTGTCACGCTGGTGTTGTACAAAGACAGTCAGCGACAAACCCTGACTCAAAAACTTCTTGTCTAAAGGTCAAGATATAGCAAGGGGAGGAGAGAAGGGTGGGGAAGCAGGGGAGAGAGTACAAATTTTTAGCCAGTCAGGCTAGTGTCTCCCCTGGGCAGGCCACAAATGCTCTGGCTGGCTTTGGCTTTCTGAAAAATACAGAAGCAGTATGGGGAAGCAAGATATTTAAAGTGAAGATACAGATGTCGAAGGTAACAGGATTTAAAGGCTGCATAGCACAAAATACAATGTGGCATAGAGGTGGAGGAACCAGGCTATGCAACGTGCACTTGGAGAAATGTTCCACTATCCATAGCAAAAGCTTCTTCCTCTCTTGCTTTCACCTCTTTTTGAATGCACTCAGTGATTGCTTTTCATGTATGAATGCTTGTAAAAATGGAGCTCCCTAAACAGACAGGAAACGTTTATATGAGTTAATGAATTCAGAGAGCTCTGGTTGTTTAAAAACAGAGTGGTGATGAAGTCGTCGACCGCAGTCAGCAGTCCTCTGCAGAGCAGGTCTGGTACTGGTGGGGGGACAGCGCGGTGGTGGCTGTGCACAGCTCCATCCACGGGGAGTTTCGTCGTTACTGACTTTACTAATGTGCTTACGGCGGGGTGGGAAGAAGTCCTCCCAGGGGGTGAGAAATCCATGTGAATTGCTAACCTCTCTGGGATTTGTGCTGTCACAGAGCAGAGGGTAAATGAAATCTCACCAGTGATTTCCAGTTGGAGCAGGATGAAACTCTTAGCCTGAAACCAGGGGCTTGTAATGGGTGGGTCTTTATAAAGTGTTTTATTCTGGGTGTTTTCCTACTGCTTCTTTGCTCCACACAGTCCCCTTTGAATTCAGCTACCAGGAAAGAAAACTGCATCAGTGTGTTGCCAGTTACCCTGGGGGCAGACCTGCCTTGCCCACAGGTCAGATGCAAACAGCTGAGGGAGTATTTCCAGGGGTGAGACTGTCCTTACGTCTCTGCAGCGGACTCCTAGAGAAGGGGATTAAGGATAAGAGTAAGCTCCTTTCTGCCTGACTCTCTCTTCCCACAAGGTACAGCTATTTGTCTGCTGAGAGGATCCGTCTGTCTTTGGTTCACTTTTCAACAGTGCCAGAGGCGTAAGTTCAAAGTGCTGTGGCGGTGTGCTGGTCTGTGATCCTCCAGCAGCCAGTTGAGTGCCTCGTGTGATGGCCAGGAGAGCCGGAGGCAGCCGGTGGAGTCTTGCTGCCTCATCAGTGCTTGGGAGAGCAGCTTGGATGGAAACAGACACATGGAGTGGTTATCCCAGCAGGGAGCAGGCAGATCTCATGGCGTTATAACCGTAGCAGAAGAGCTGGTAATTACCCTTTGTTTTGAAGGATGCCTTTAGTGTGGAAGAGGGGACGTTTTTGCAGCAGCGTGAAGTGGATTCGCGGTGGAGCTGCTGTGCGCTCATCTTGAAGGCTGTCAGGTTTTTCTCCCTGCTGGAGACTTCATTCGTGCATCTGATACGATCGCCATGGAGAGCGATAGATGATGATGTGCTGGTGGGATCTGAGCTGTTTGCTTAAATTTGTGTGCACGCGTGTCTGTGAAGGTGTGTGTAAGTGTGTGTGCAGTCCTGGCAGCAGCTGGGCTGTGGTCACAGCTGAGCTGTCAGTCCCAAGGACCTCCATCCAAACCCTTCGGAGGTGTGTGTTGACACACCTGCAGCTTTAACAGTGTTTGCTGTAAGGATCCTGAAAACTTATCCTTTGCTAATCTTGTACCTGCACCCGCAGGCAGCAGTTGTGAGTCTTTGGAGATTGTTCAGCCTTTTCATCCTTCCTCATCAAGCAGCTGCTGCTTCTGCTTCATGGTAATTTTGACTGAGTTATAACATCCATTTTTTTCTGGGCTGTTTCTTTGGGTGTAAGCCTTTCCATCCTCAGGCCAGCCTGTTGTCAGGGGTCTCTTCCCTTCTGCTACCCAAGATGGGTCATTTTCTGTGTTAGTAGATTATTTCAGTGGTGAAGCTGAAGTTCTTGGAGAGAAGGGGGGGCGTGGAAAGATGGCCAGGAGGCATGGGCAGGCACGGTTTAACGTTTCAGCCAAGGAAGATCACTGCCACACTCCAGCACAGCAGCTGTCGAGCCAAGGCTGACTGTCTTTATGGGATTAAGCCCCGTTATCTGACCTCAGTTTGCGAGAGGTTGAGTTGTGGTCACTGGATTTAGTGCAAAGGGTGCAAAGTTTTCCTCTGGGCCAAAAGGAATAGTGAAGGTAAAGCAGCCTCAGCTCTGTGGAGGAAAGCAGGTGGGTGTTGGTGACTGTAACACCTTTAGTCCAGCACAGGCAAATTGCAAATTCACTCCCTGGTGAGAAATCTCTATTCTTTTATATTTGTTTATGTAAAGGCAGATGCTCACAGGGCTGGCTGGTTAGGTGAAAACGCTGGCTGCATTCTTCTGCAAGTCTGTTGAAAGATTCAGAAAACCTAAAAACTGTGGAAATGCAGTACCAAGACATTGGTCATAGTGTGATGTCAGCGGTATGGTGCAGAACAATTTAAATTAGTTCTATGAAGTTATTCCACTTACAAGCATATTTTTTGTGCTGCACTAATTGAACATGGAGAAATTAGCAGCCCCACAGAAAGGCTGTGTACTGGATTGTAAAACAGATTGAACAGGCTAATAATTTCTGGGGGTGCCCAGGTTGTCTGCTGGATGCGTTACCGCTTCTTTGCTTGCGGCTGCCCTGATGGAGCACAGTGATGTGAGGGGCCTTTGGAGAAGAGACTAGACCTGCTGACTGATGTCCTCACCTGGATTTTAGGAAGAGGGCAGAGGGACATCTGCCATAGACCTGCTGTCAGATCTTAAGCTAGCATTTCAAAGGCATCGAGGTATCTGTTGGGGTCTGTTAAGAAGTATTTATGGGAATTACATCTACTCCCCAGTGCTCTATTTCCCTGCCCGTGAATGTATCCCACAGGATGTTTGTGAAGATGAGTGCATTTGTTTTGCAAGGTGCTTGTACTCCTCCAGAATGGAGAGATATTTAAGTACCATAACTTAATGCTTTTGCAGCTTCATATGAGAGCTTTTGCAAGAGTAACAGAAGGATGTTGAAAGAGTTTGGCTACAGTCCTGGCAGCTGCCTGCGCTGAGCCCCGCTGGCTCCAGGAGCCGGGCTCTGCCCATTCCCGCTGCCAGGAGCAGGGCTTGTGTTTGCATTTGCAGGGATGCTGAGCTGCACAAGCGGCTGGTGCCAGCAGCTTGTACATGCTTAACCCAAGTGTCAGCTGAGTTGGAGGCATCTCCAAAGTTAATTTTTGGAACGCTTTAAAATGCAAACTCTCAACATGGTTTTCCTCTGCTCTTTCAGCACAGGGTTTCCTAGCAGTGCTCTATCTTAGCATGACAAGATCAGCAGCAATTACACTGGCGTCGGAAATGGGAGCCCCCTTCCTGACCTTGGAGTGCTGCTGCATTAACATGTAAAATGGACAAGTGATTTAGGTAATGAAATGATTTGGATTTGGTCATGGATTGAATGAGACTTCTAGAGCCAATGTGCTTACTCATCAGATGACTCACATCTTAGTCACTTTCAGAATAAGTGCTTCTCTTTTTGGGTGCTTTCAGAATGGCATGGGTAGCAATGAGCTTAAAATTTCCACCTCCCCCTTTCATAATTTAAAAAAAAAAAAAAAAATCTAAAAAAAGAATGATTGTGGGAGGGAAAAATAATACAATCAAATCAAGGCCTTTGGAAAGAACGGGATGGGATGGTTTATTGGACAGAAGAGGAAACAGTTCTATCTGGTAAGTAAGGTATACCCCATGTACTTAACCTGAATTTTACAGCACTGTGAGACTTTTAATTTTGTTCTTTGCTTCCTGGTCAGGCAGAGTGATCTCATGCTTCAAATCAGACTTCTCAAGCTTTGTTCTCAGAGTACTCAAGTGAGTCCATGTTGTGGGTAGGTGCAAGCCTGAGCCTATTCTCAAATTCCTGTGCCACCAGCAGTACATAAAAGCATCCTTAGATGGAAGCTTGCCTTTGAAGCACTCTCAGGATTGTTGTGCAAATAAAATCCTGCTGTTCTCAACTTTTATTTTTATGTAATTATATTTTTCATTACCAAAATATTGAAGAAGTTGACTTGAAACGTGACTGTTCAGAAATGTGCACATGTTTAAGCAAGTGTGAATAGCATATCAGAGAAGCTGGGGAAACAATGAAAAATTACTTTGTCATCCACTGCCAGCTTTATCTATGTAGCAAATAAACTCGGATTTTTTTTTCCTTTTTCTTCCTAATCTTTGTCCTTCTGTCTAATCTCAGTCATCCTGCAATAAATATAACGTAGGCTATTCCTGATCTAACCAGGTTCATGATGAATCAGGTGAGCTCAGAGTGGCATGGTGCGATCTCTGCTTCTTACTTGACCCGCACGCCTGGGTGGCAGCCAAAGTGGGAGAGCAGTGCAGGGAGTGACACGGGGCACTGCTGCCGGCTTAGGCATAGGCTTTGCTAAGCTGCATGTGGTTAAACTCTTATCAGTGCTTCAGATATCGAAAATGGGGATGCACCGACTGTCAATAACAGGTCTGTAAGCATGACTCCAGTGCAGATGTTTTGATTTCTGTCAGGAATGATGATGTAGTGTTGTTATAAAAAATGATGCTGGAATTACTCTTACAATGGTGTGTTCAGTTATAGGGAGAGTACAAAGTCGAATGAAGTAGCCAGAGGTCGGGAATGAGAAATTTGGGATTCTTTTACTGAGCATTGTGGAGCTGTCTGGGTGACCCTGAGAAAGAATGTCTCTTCCTAACTCTTCTCTGTAAATGTTGTCTCGGCCCTTGGTGAATAGGCACCATCTGTAAAACACGGGTAGGTCACGGCAGGTGACAGATACTATGGAAATGAGAATTTCCCATTGAAATGTATTGGGCTACAATTTCAAAAACAGGAAGCTGAAGAATAGGGTTTTATTGTTAAACAGAACTGGTGAAAGGAAAGCCAAAAATAGTTTTCTTAGAAGTGTCCTTTGTCAGGTACTAGAGAGTAATTCACAGGCTTGTAGGTTTTAAGGTCTCTATAATTGTCTATGCTAGATCTCCTGGCTCACAAGTGTGGAGGACTTTACCAGCAGTCCCTTTCGGAGAATTCATGTCAAGAGGAATTTATCATTTCCTTAACAAGTTTGTTTTGCCTCTTTTAATTGCAGAAGAAGTTTCTTTCTGTTCTCTGTTTTAAAAAGTAAATAATTTACAAGATTGTTGCTAAACTTCACAGGCAAAGGAATTAAACTAATACATGATAATAATACAATAATAATAAAGGCAAACTTTAGCAATTTGGTGGTGTTACTGCACAGAAAACCTTCCAGGCGAGGTCACTTCACGTGCAGGGAATGCAGATAAAGCTGCCTCCAAGTGCCTTACCTCTGTGGGTTTATTTGTACTTCTGGTAGGTGTTTGGTTGGTGATATTGGGTGTTTCTGGCATGCCTTTCCAAATGAGAGTGTGTGTGTGCCTCGCAGACATCAACAAGCAATTAGGAAAGCACAGGAGATTACCATGCTCCCTGCCCCCCCATGCACCTCTCCTGGGCTCGAGCGGCCGCAAAGCAAACAGCCATGGTGGTTTAGGGCCAGAGAGGGACAAAGCGAGAGGAACTGAGCAGGAGCTGTGTCCAAGTGCGACGCTGGAGCATCTTCAGCCTATGACGGGAGCAGCGATTCTGGAAGATTCGATCTGAGCAGGGCCGATCTACATGACAGGGTGAGGCCTTCCCGCAGCCCTCTGCCACCCCACAGCTGGTTTGCATCCTCGTTCCCCATGTCTTGTGTGCAGGCAGCTGCAAATTCGTCCGGACTGAGCCCAGCCCTGCCTCTCTGGTGTGTGTGGTGCCCCAGGGGCCGACGGGGAGTGCTGGTACTGGGATGGTGGTGCTGCGGTGCTCTCTCCTCGCTTGCCACACAGAGCTCAAGGTGGCTGTTTGTGTGTTGCAGCTTGTGCACATGGAAGGAAGAAAGCTGGATAGAGGTGGACCCCATCTAAGGGGATGGATGCAATGGGAATTATTTCCAGTGCTTCCTCGATGTGAACCCTGCTAGCCTGGAAAGAGCTGTAAATGCAAATGTGGAAGAAAATGCTGTTGTCCTCCTCTCCTCCTAGGAAAGGAGCCCTGACATGGCTCCAGTGTAACTGGGCAGCTCTCTCATTTAGACACATGTGAAACACATTCATCCAGACAGTCACATGAGTATTTCTACATTTTTGAGGCTGAGATTTTCAGTGTTGTTCACACTTCAGCACGTGAAAGTTGTCCCTTCTGATGTCCTGAGACCATAGTTAAAGTTCAAGTATGTGCTTAAGTGTTTTGCTGGAGTAGAGCCGACATCTCCATCGTAGAGAGAAGTAGTGTGTTTGGAAACTCAGTGGCTGCATACAGACTAATTGTTCTGAGATGCATCCTGGAAGGTGCTGAGCACCCTGGCAGAGAGTCAGCAAGGCTTTTAAACCTGCTTTGCCTTTTTTTTTTTTTATGTTGTTACCAGTTTTGTTCTTTGATTTCTTTTCCCCTGGCAACTAGAGGAGGATATCTGAGTAGCCAGAGCAGTGTAACTCATCTGCCAGTGATATCCTGACCTGTACCGCGGGGGTGTCTCGTGGGCCATGAGGCGGCTGATGGGAGCAGGTAGTGCTGCTGGTGCCCAAGTCAATTGGCTGCAGATTTTCTCTTCTGCATTCTCCTGCTGGGCATGGGGCAGGCCAGGCTGCATGAACAATGCTCAAACTACATTTGTAAACCACATCCCATCTTTCCACATGTCTCTGCTTGCTATTAAGCTGCGTAGATCGTATTTCCTTCCCTGCTTTCCTCTTAGACTCTATTCACCTTTCCCCTGGCTTGAAAATTTTGGTGCCAAACTGCCAAATTCATGTTGTATTTGGAAGTGGCATCATCTGCAGCAGAGCCCAGGGCAGAGCAGAGACAAGCCTAAATACGCTCTGGGGGTTGCTGGCTTCTAACTGCCATGGGGTTTTCAGGACATTGTTCTTTGGCTTTGCCTGCTGTGTGCAGGAGAAGGGTGCTATAGCCCTTGTTGAAGTCTGGGAAGGCTTTGATTCTGCAAAGAGATGGCCCCATGTGTACTGCCATCAATATCAGCTGTGTCTCTTCTGTCCCTATGTCTTCAGCTGGGGAGCTTCTCCTGTAGCTCACCGTGCCTCTCTGGGGCTGGGGACAGGGCTGGGGCACGTGAAGCAAGACTAAATCTGTGTTGCTGTTGAAAACTGCACCTCCCTCAGCAGGAGACATCTCCTTGACAGCAGATTTACTCCTGTCCTCCTCCTGCACCTGCTGACTTGATAGCCAGAAATGTGCATTTTTCTGCTGCTCTTGTTGCGGCTCTGCAGAAGTGACAGAGCTGTTGGATGCGTTTCCATTGTTTCTCATGCTTCAGAAAGCATCTGGCTGGTCGAGTACAACACACAGTACTTGTCCTGAGCCACGGAGAACAGGGGAACTGCTTTGGTGTCCCAGGGCAGTGTGGCGCTCCGACTGTGGCTGCTGCTCAGCCCCAGGCTTGCTGTTGCACAGCCAGAATTGCTGGGGTGCAACTAGGGTGCCCCAGGGTGGCATTTTCACACTTGTTTTTCCAAGTAAAGCTGCACCTGGAAACTTTTGTTGGTCCTTTGGTGCTGCAAAGCCTTTTTCATGTTCTGACAAATGCTGAGATTATCATCAGCCTAAATTTCTGGAATAGCATTGCAGTGACTCGAACAAATGGCTTTTTCCCCAGCAGCCTTTGCCTAGTGACTCGCTGGATAATCTCCAGTCATAGACCATGGGGCTTTGAAACTGCATTTTGGCTTAAAGAGCTAAAGCTTAAGGCTTCAAAGGAATTGGGAAGCCTGCTACCCTTTAAATTTCCAAGCAGCGTGGGTTATGTGTGTATGGACAAGGGTAATTGTAGGGCAATTTACCTGGTTCTGACTCCTGCGGGATCTGTTGCTCATCCCCGCTGGAGCCTGTTCCCTCTGCATAGAGAGCATCTCTGCTACTGCCTTTGATTTTGTGCAGGTTAACTGAGGCCATGTTTTCAAGTCCTGGGGTTTCTAAAAGATGTGAGGATTATCAGAAGATGGGAGTTTTCCATGTGGAAATACAGCAAATACTTTTGAGCTCTGAATTTGAAGTCCATTTGTCTTGTCTTATAGTGTTCACTGCTTTTTGTCTTGCCCTGTGTAGTTCTTCCATGCTTTGCTTCTTGCCTTGGGATACAGAGGTTCACAGAGTTGATAAAGACCTTCTGCCCATGGACACTTGGAGATGGGTGCTGGGATCATTTCCCTGGTTAAAACTCTTTGCAGAGATCACCTTGAATAGAAATCTCCACCCATATTTGAACCACTGGTAAGAAGAAAGCCTGCAGTGTTCTGTGCTGTATGTTTTTATTGTAGATTGGCAATCCTGGAACAGCTGGAAATTAATGTTTTTAAAATGCCAGAAAGACTTTTCACTGAAGCTGGCTTACAGAACTAAGCAACTCAATATATCCCCTGAAATACCTCCAGATCTCTCAAAGGCAGCTGAAAGCTTTTTCCTTATCTGGGAGGAAGATAAACCTCTAAGACCGACATGTATAAATGTGAACTTGTTCTGCCTGGTGGCTTGTTCGGTTTGTTGTGGTTGCTTTTTAAACACCACTGACTTCAGTGCTGATCTGAGCTGTGAGATCTGAGGCTAGCAAAGGTATCCTGATGCTGAATTACTTTGCTGTGTTGATGATCTATACATGTGCTTTCCCAGATCCCACTTTGCTGCTCCTAAACTATACCAGCGTTGCTCTGCAATGATTTGCTTTTCTGTCACCGAATTCTTATATATTGTGCAGCAATAGGAAAGCTGAGCATCCGTGAGCACCTCAAAAGCAGAGTTAACCATGGCAGTTGTTATGGAAGGTGCTGATGGGTGCAGGGGAGGAGGCAGGCAGGACTGAGAAATACGCTGGTGAAATAAATAAATTGGGGAGGAGGAAAGAAACGGTGTGGAAATGTGCAGGCTGTCTGTTGGGTGCCGATGTGCAACTGTGGGCTGAGACACCGCTGCCAAAGAAGCAGCCTCTCTGCACAATTTCGGGTTGCTTCTTCCCTCCTCCTTAATTTATTTATTTACTAGTGTATATCGTGGGCTCTGCTGAGGAAGCAGGATGCTGCTTAGGCTCACGGGGCCTTGCTGCAGAATATATCCCAGAAATTTGGGAATTTGAGTAGAAAAACAGTTGCAGGCCCCAGGTTGAGCTGGCAGCACTCATTTGCGAAACGCCTTGGTTCAGCTGTAACCTGTGCAGGTTTGATGCAGAGTGCTGAAAGCAGTGCCGCTTAACCTGTTTTTTACAAGATTTCTGTAAACTCGTCCTGGCAGGAGGAGGGTGGAGCGTTTTCCTCTCTGCTCCTCCTCTCTGCAGCTTTTGAGTCCAGTTGGGCAGAGGAAGAACCCTCGGAGGTGTGAGGTTCCTGCATGTGCGGCAGACGTTGGCAGCAGGTAGGGGATGGGGCTGGAGGAAGGCTGGAGGTCTTCTCCAAGTGTGTAAATGCCTCATGGGGGGAGATGGTAAAGAAGATGGAGCGAGGCTCATCTCAGTGGTGCCCAGGGAACAGACAAGAGGCAATGGGCACAAACTGAAATACAGGAAACTTCATTTACAAAGAAAAGTACCAGGGTTTTTGGGTTGTTTTTTGTTTTACTGTGTAGCAGGCAGCTGAATGGAGGCTTCCATCGTTGAGCAAAGTTGCCTTGCAAAGAGAGCAGGCAGGCTGTTCCTTGCGGTCAGTGGAAGGTGGGCGCAGCCGTATACAATGTGTGGTCCTTGTGGCTTCTGGTCTCTGGTTTAAGGTGTGCAAGCACCTACTGCAGGCTCCTCATCACACTCTGGTGCAGGAGGGAGCCCGTAGCCCCACCAGGGAGCAATCCCAGAAGATCAGCCGTTGCTTACACTTGTTTTCCATTCTTCAGGGTCACAGCTTGGTGTTCGAGTGCTGGTTTGCCTGGTTGGCAGGGTCCCCTGCTTTCCTAAAGCCTTTGCTTCTGGCTGGACTTTCAGGCTTAAAAAACAGACCTTACACTAAAAACAGAGGGCAGATGCCATATGCTGTGTCTGTTCATGCAAACCTGTGCATGTGCTCACTGCTGTGTTGTGTTTTCGGTTCTATTTCTCTTATATTGCCCTTTCTTTCTCTCCATGCCACAAGAGATGTTTTCCCCAGGGTGCTTGCTAGTGCCCTCGGCCCGTTTTGATCCAATGTGTCCTGCTTCACAGCACAGTCACCCGAAGGCGCTGTGGTTTAGAGACAGGTTTGATTTGAGTGCTCAATTCTGCTCCCATGAGATCAGAGGGGATTTGGCCATTATGGAGGGTTAGACCTCACCCTTGCAGACTAATATGCTGTTCAGCTCCTCTTGAATTCATTTTGGTTTGTTCATCACTGTATCTTCTGTGGCAATTTTGAGGTATCATTACAGATTGCAGCAGAAGATAGCTCATCTGAGATTAATCCCTTTCCCTTAGAACAATCCAAAAGTTTTTTTTTTTTCTTTAACCTGCCATTTACCTCCCCCTGATACAGACATTTGAGAAGTCATTATTGCAATGAAGACCATAAATATTAAAGACTCCCTAATTCTGAGGTAGTTCCTCATGAATCAATGGGGTCTGGCTACTGCCTTCCTTGTTAATATTTTACAAATAATCTAAGCCTTTCAAACCTCATGTAATCTGACATTCTCAGTTATTTTTTGAAGCACCCCCTCGCCGGCTGTTTAAACGCCACCTCCAGCAAGCTGTGCTCCCTGCCGCTGCTGCCCCCTCTCCTGGGAATCACATGCCTCTCAGCTCAGCAAGTGACAGCAACCAGACACCTCTTCTTCCTCTTCTTCCTCCTCCTCCCTGCTCAGGTTCGGCCCCAGGAGTCTGCTGCCTCTGCTGCACAATTTCTCCACTGACCCTACAAGGAACCTCTCAGTGTGAGTTGATGTTGCCCATGCCCACCTGTGCAACCTCAAGCAGTAACAGCAGGTACTCTTGTAGTTGGTGGTCAGAAGGCTGCTTTTCCACTGGATTATGGGGTTCAGCTTTCCCTGTGCATGTTGCAAGTTGCATTTGGGGTATTTCCTAGTGCCTTGATGGGTATTGGAAGAGGAGGTTGGAGTAGGCAGGCTCTGAGGTCTTGGTCAGTGTCGGCTGAGTGCCAGATGGGAGCACGCACAGGAGCAGCTTTGGAAACAGGGGTGTCTCTCTTGCTCTCCTCTGACATCAAACTGAGTGATTCAGATGTTGTCCAGGCTGTGTGTGCGTATTAACAAGACCGATTCCTTCATACTGCTTTCCCTAAGGTCACTTGGAGGTAGGGCAAACCATCTGGCATGTCTGGGGACATGCTGGGACATCTGCTGCATGGTCATGCAGCACGACCAATCTTGGTGCTCTCTGCCCATGCCAGCCTCCTCCATCCTCCCGTTCTTCACTGCTGTGGACGTCAAGCTGGCACAGCAGCCAGGGTCCTTCCCCCACAAGGCTTTTGTGTCCCTTGTCACAAGGGCAAATGGGATTTGTTATAATCTAAGCTCAGGTCATCTGCAGGGACAGTGTGGACGTGTGGAGTTGGGTGTTGGGATGTGCTGGACTTGTGGTCACTACTGGGATGTTGCAGGGACAGTGAGTGGAAGCACTTAGCATCATTGCAAGCAAAACCTGTGGGATATGTGGGCTGAGTGCCTCTCATGCTTTCTCGGCTGTAATTTGCAAAATAAAACCACCTTCAATGTTTATACTCTGATGAACAGCTTTAAAAGACTAAAGCAGAAGGGAATATAGTCCAGTGTCAGGGTCTGATGTTCACAAGTCTTGCTGAACCTCTCTCTGCTATAAAACACAGCAACTAAACCTGCCATACAAAAGTAGTTTGTAGCCAGGGCTTGAGTACAAAGGAGCACAAGTCCTCTTTGATTCATTGGTGTTGTCTCCACCAAAGCCATGGTTAAAATGTGCAGACATAGCTGCCCCCAGTCAAATAATGTTCTGGCAGGGCTCCTGGTTCACTGCCATTATCTGGAGTGTTTAATGTTAGTATCGCTCTCGCTTAGATAGATTTGGCACTCCTCAATGTTTTCTTGTTACAGGAATTTCCTTAAGTAGAAACTTTTTCTTCAGAGTAATTTTTGGTTGATTATTGCTTATATATGCAATTAGTGTAATTGCATCTGATTATGCAAATTTGTTTAATCATATAATTAGAACATGGAGGGATGAAATATAATGCAGTTGGGAAATCTTTTGTAAAACTTCCTGAGCTTGGTACTCTGTGCACAAGGTGGTTGTTATCTCTTGTAGGCTGGTAGACTGGAGATTTTAGTTCAGCATCCTGGCTAGTTTCAAAACATTTAAAATGTGCTGTTAATTGCTCTTAAAATTGGTTACATGGCCTTCATGGTGTGAAGGCATGTATCTTTTTTTTTACATGATAGTATCAGCTCAGCCCCGCTTGTCTTATATCTGCATCCACACCTTACACCCAGGGACATGAAAGCTTCAGTCCTGCATTGGACCCAAACCCCGGATCCTACCTGAAGCCAGGGTCTCTCATGGGGAAGAGGAGGAGAGCAGGACAAGCGTGGAGTGATGGGTGCTCATTGTCTGTAACTCAGGGGATGAGCTGGTTCCGAAATCCCTTTTGAAAACACCCTGCCTTGGTGAGGCATATACAGACTAAGGAGGAGGAGGTAGAAATGCTGCATTTTCCAGACCGTGGTCTGGAGACGTTTGTTGTCATTCAAGAAATCTGGCAGGAGCAGAGGCCTGAACCTGCTTTTCAAATTTCTCACGCAGTGCTTGAATAGCAAAAATACTGTTCTTTGTCATTCAGCGGTTACTTTTAAAGCTGTGCTAGGAGCCTCACAGAAGTAATCAAAGTGCCTTGCTTTTATGATCTAATTTTCAGCTGTGGCACAACAGCCAGGCTCACTGCCAAGAACTGTGTAGAGAAGAGGGAAAAAGACTAGGATGATTATAGCAGGATCGAGTGATTTCTCAGCAAGACACGATTGCCTGTGCTCTGAAACGAGCCTTGTAAGCCACAGTATAAAGCAAACATATGGTGTGTATGCAAAAAGCACAAACAGTATATTCTTATTTATTATTTGGGTTGTGTTCATGTCTCCTGCTTCTAGTCGGGAATAAGTACCAAAAGCGATTACCCTCTTCCCAGCAAGAATGCAGCCCAAATGGCTGGTCTGGTGTACATCTGTCTTGATTATCTCTGCAAGGGCTGCAAGGATTTGCTCTCTTTTTGGCTTCACAGGGCTGCAGCTTCTTGTTGTTCTTTGCCACTTAGTTTGGGCTGCCTTTTAGCTGGTGGATGTCTGAAGGTGGTTTTCACAGATACCAAGAAGCTTCTGTGCTTCTCCGAGGTCTGATTCCTCGCAGCTGCAGTGTGAGTGGAGATGGTCAGGAAGCAACCTCATCTTCAGCTGCCCTGCTTGGTGTGCCAGGGGTGAGCAGAGCTGAAATGAAGGCCAACATGCTCTGAATTGAATTGCTGCAGGAAACAATGAACCCTTTGGCTGCTCTCCCACCACAGCAGTGAGACCCATAAGTGGTTGGCTCCTTAGATCTGAAGAGCCACGTATTTCAAACCACTTTGTGCGTGCAGGGCTCGTGGCAGCTCAGATGTTGCTCTGGTGCATGGCTGTGGGACATAAGTCCCACTTAAGCTTCTCCAGACTTGAAGGTGTTGGAGTGAGCTGGCTGGACTTTGGACAAGTGCTCTCCCCCGTGTATCAACAGTTGATGGGGTCAGGGTGGGGGTGTGGAAATATCTCCCTCATGTCAGGGTAGTGGACTAACGCTGAGTACTCGGGTAAGTCCTAAAGACCCAGCTGCAGAACAGGGAGCACCGGAAAGAATCCAGGATGGAAATAGTCATAGGCTGTATTGCTTGCTGTGGGGAGACAGCTTGGGCTCTGGAAGGGACTTGCTGACCTAATATTTCAAAAATGTCATTCGAGGAGCTGTTCAGGACTTGGCAGCACAGCTCAGGACTTGCTGCTTCTCTCCTTAAAGGGAGATTCTGGCGCCAGTTGACAGCAGTCAGAGCAGATTCTTCATCGTGGCTGTGCTGCTGTGGGGGAACATCTGAAGGAAACACAACACAAGCACAGGATGATACAAGACACAGCTGGATGTGCAGCCCAGCTCTGCCCCAAGGCATGACTGAGTTCCTAGTGGCGGGTCTGACCTGAGCTGAAGGATGCTGGTGGTGGAGATGACATCCCTTCTGCAGGCAGCCTGTCCTGGTACATGGCTGCCTGCACCATTTAGAAAACTTGGCCTGATTCCTGACCTTCCTAGTGTATATTAAAGCAGCAGACTAAAGCCTTCTGTGATCTTTCGGACCTCTCTTTGTGAGAGTGCCTGTGGGCCTTATGTGGTCAAGAGGCACCTAATGGATGTGGCCTTCAGACAGGGTTTCAGTGCGACATCCCTGCCGGTCCCGATGCTGGCATGGATGACACCATCCACGGGCATTTGAAGAAGTCTCCAACTCTGAGCAGCAGCAAAATTGCTGGCTGAATGCTTTCCATGCAAATGCTTGTTATAGTTATTATTCACTGTGACTTATTTTACTGCAAAGGCCCTTGGTGCCTCAGCACAGGGCAGATGTGTTCTCAGGGACAGAAAGGGGAAGCGGGCTGAGGGCAGCGTCATTCCTCTTAACCTGGGAACTGTGACAGATGAAGCTGTAAAGTCACTTTTCTGGGTCGCCTCTAGTAAAATCACGAAATGAAGCTGGATTTGCTGAGACCCAGGGCCTTTTAACCTCCCTGTCCTTCCTCACAGGAATGTTTCTAGTTAGCCAAATGGAAGGACCAAGCAGTAAACTAGATTTACAGTTTTTTATTTTTCAAACAAAGCTTTGAAATACTTTATTGAGCAGCAAAATTAATTGCATTTGCTCATCTCCCACTCCCACGTACAATACAGAGATATTTTCTTCAGAATCATATTCCTTTCAAAAGGGTATTTTGTACTGTGCTGTGCTCAGTGCCTGTCTGGGAAACATATGCAGCCATTTGATAAATATATTGTGGAAAACACTGTTGAAGTGGCAGTCTGCCTGCAGCAGAGGAATAGCTACAGGGAAAAATGGTAAATAAGATATGTGTAAGTAAATTAATTTTGCTCATATAAGCTTGTTTGCAGCTTTAGTTCATGTCTGCAGCATAATCCTCTGATCTACAGCAGGTGTTTAGTGTTGTGGGGGATCAGGCTGGTGACTGAGTGAAGAGCATTGGGCCCAAAGCTGTGCAGGAGCTTGTAGAAGGTAGTGGTGGTGTCTCTCTTTCGCTGGGATTTTCCATCACAACAAGATGCAGTTGTGTTACAGCCTGACAAATGGCAAATCCACCATTGATTTTGCCTTGCAGAAGTAAATAATTGCCTTTTGTACTGAGTTTTACACACAGTTAAGACTGGTCTGTGCGTAACTGATGCGCTTATTCAGAAACCATTGCTTTCCAATATACTTTTGGAGGATTTATCAGTGAAAAGGAGTCCTTCAAAACAGCAGAAGCTGAAACAAAGCCCAGCTCTACAGTTATTGAACACGAACAATTATTTTCTTTAAGTCTTGCTGGATTTTTTTAGCATACTTTTAGCAGCAGTGTATTATTTGTTGTGGTGCTGTATGGATCTTTGTTTTGATTGGATGAACTGATTTATGGGGTTTATCTTAAGTTTATCTATTTAAGTTGTCAATTAGCTGAAGATTTATTTTGCAGCCTGAGCTGCGGGTTAGAGCTGTGCAAGTGTGCTGCTGCTTTTGAGGGGGTGGACACCCTGGGGTGCCCGGTCTGGGCAGTGCAGAGCTGTGCAGGCGGCTAACAGGAGCATCGCTGTTTGCCGGGACCTGACTGCTGTTCCTAGTGCTTCTGGCTTTTTTTCCTGTTGGCTGAGCAGTGAGAATGTGCGTGAGATGCCCCAGTGTTCAATCCAGGTGGGTGATTTGTGGGCTTTCGTGGCCAGCTGCGCAGCAGCACAGGCAGATGCTTCCCTCCCCTCACTCCTGGATGTGGGGAAAACCTCATGGCAGGAAGAGTGAAGAAGGTTGCAGGTTGATTTTCCTCCTGATGCTCCCTAGGAGTGAGGTGAGCTGTGACTGTCCAGAAGCTACAGCTGCTGCAAGGAAAGGTCTTGGCTTTGTTTCTCTGTAGGCAGAAGAGCAAAGCCAGGCTTTTAACGCAGGGTGCAATCAGAGGTTTCCTCCTATCCCCTTGTTGTAAGGGGTTAGGTTAAGCTGGCTTAAATGGTGAAAGCGTTTTTACTCCCTCCTTCCCTCCCTTCATTTAAAATAGTTTCCCTGATTGAGGGGAACATGCAGGCTGGAGTGCTGGACTGCAAGGAGAGCTGCAGCCCAGCCCAGGCAGCGCATAGGGTGGCTGCTGATGAGGAGACGTGGGCTGGTGCTTTCCGGGCCATGCAAAGCAGTCCTGGGAAGCTGCTGTCCGGCAGGCAGGGCTGGAGGCTGGTCTGTGCTTCCCAGGGGCCGAGGCGCTGACCTTCACCCAAAGCTTGCAAAGTGTGCAGGCATCCCACGAGGAGTCCTTGCAAGTGTCCTGTCAGGAAACATGCCACTCTACATGCTCTGGAGTGCAATGAAAGCCTCTTCCGAGATAAGCAGGGTGGCTGCAGGCTTGCGGTTGCCCTGACCCGATGCTCCTAGGTCAGCCCAGAAGCTTTCCAAGTGCAAACCTCCCACGAGCATTTTGCAGACAGCAAGCCCTCTGCGGGCTTCCTGCGAATCCGTTTCGAAGGACAGGATCATTGCTGAGCCAGTGCAGGGCTGCAGCTGGCTTTCTAGCTTGAAGCCTGGTTTGGGAGAGCAGGGAGGTCTAGCAGAGCAGGGAGGCTTTTGCCTGTGGGTTTGTGGAACCACGTGCAGTATGTGCTGGACCGAACCCTACACCCCTTCCCTTGCTGCTGTGAGCCACCCCCCGGTGCCTGCATCCTGGCTCTGAAAGGGATTTTTGCTTTGGGATTGAAGGGTTTAAATATAGTTGTAATAGAAGCTTTTAAAGCTGATCTCACTATTTCATTACTGTTTTGAGTGAGTGACACTTCTGTCAATTTGTTTCAAACAAGCCTGCAGAAAAGGCAGGAGAAGGGGGGAAGATTATACCCGAGCAGAGAAGGAGGGGAAGGAGATGAACAGCGGGCTGCAGGGAGGAACGTGCTGGATTTGGATGTTTTCTTTCTGTGATACTGAGTTCACAGTGTGTGTCCCCTGTGATTGGCCTTCCATCCAGATCTGTCTCTAGTTTCCTTACTGATATAAAAGATTGCTTGAGCTTGGCTGCTGCCCTTCTGCAGTGGACTTGGGAGGTCGTCTGTCTTTGCAGCAGAGTTTAGCTGTAGTGTGTTTAACTGAGCATGGTTGGGCAGCTTCGAGCCAGGCTCGACCTTTGCTCCGTGCTCCTCGATGAGGGTGTTGTGTGTGTTCCCAGGCCGATGCTCACCCCCACCCTTTCTCATGTAAATTAAACGTAGCCAGCATGAAAACAGGGTGATGCAAGTTTCACCTGGCTTGCAGGGATTTTTATGCACAACCTGCTTTGCATGTAGAGAACCAAAGATTGCAATATTTCATAGTTAAACCTACACTGAAATTCACTGAATGCAGTCCAGGATGCTGTGCCTAAAACTAAGTTCTTCCCCACTGTCCCCAGAAACTGGGCAGAGAGATGAGATGCTGCATCCTGCAGCACTGCGTCTTCAGAGGTGATTAAGGGATGACAGCCATGTGCTGCAGAGGATCATTTCCTGCTCTGGACCGCACTGGGAAGACCGAAATCTGTTTTAAATTGAGACTGAAATTAGCAGCCAAGAAAAAGCGATTTTTATTCAGCAGTTTTAGCTTTGTATTGCGTTTTTGTGTTCTGTAGGTCTTTTCCAAAGGAAAAGCTGATTCCCACATGCTGGTAATCATTAAGCATTGTTGATTTGCAATTCAATATAGCTTTTATACATAGTGGGCATCAAGGTTAACGCATGTTTGCACACAGGCTGCAACTGTGGGGGGCCAGGGGCGACCCTGGAACCAGACTTGCTTTTAAATTCTGCCTTTGCTGTTGACTGCATTGCAAGTAACTGAGAGTGTGGAATTCATCAGTCATGGCTTGGCTTCCGGGCCATTCTGTGACACTCTCTAGGGCCCTACAGGGCAACAGAGACACTACTGTGGAGCCCTAAATGTCTGTGGATTTGTTGTTGTGTGTGTTGGGTTTGGATACATACCAGAAGCTCTTGTACTCCATAAATAAGAATTCAAGAGCTTGAAAGTTTGACCCTTTACCCTTGGCTTGTTAAAAAGCTGTACTTCTTCCTTTATTGTAAGCTCTGGTTGTCTGTTGGTCTAGCTACAGAAGGAGAAGTTCTCTTTAGCTGTGTCACTTGTTGCACATCAGATAAAATCTCACCTTTGTTGCTTTTATATCTAGCTCAATGCTTGGGTTTGCCTTTCCTTCTGAGTGTTTGCAACTTGTTTACAACCTGCCAGGGTTTTGCCTTCACTTTCTTTTACGTTGGAAGAAGCCAGAGATGGGTGTCTTGGTTATGTTTGTGTTGAGTGAACATTATTATTCAGTTTATCTCTGTTTGTGTTTCCTTTTAGGTATTTCATGGAGAGATTTCTTCATGCCGCATGCTGTCTGTGAGTGCTAGCATCGCAGCTCTCTGCAGTGCCATCTGAGACCACACGAGCTGGACGCAGTGATGGGGGACTCTCCAACAAATGCCATGGATGGAGGCATAGACATGTGCTGCAAAGACACGCAGACTGAACTGGCAGAGCGGGTAGCAGCCATAGATGTGGCTGTTGGCCCAGACAGAAGCGATCAAAATGGTGAAGACAACACTGAAGAAAATGACACAGTCTTTTCTGATAACATAAAAGACATCCAAAGAAATGGAGTCAACAGTGACGTGGGAATGAATGAATTTCTGCCTTCCAAACGGTCAGAAGATGCTCACTGGAGGCATGTTCCCAAAAGACCTCTTGCTAGACCCATCCTATCAAGTAGGAAGTTGTCTCTTCAGGAAAGATCATCAGGAGGTTATTTGGCTTCTAGCACTCCAGGTTATGGTCCTTATGCCACAGGGCCATCACCACGTATAATGAGGAGACCAACAATAGAGTCCAATAGGGTCTCCATATCAGATTCTGAGGTAGGCATGTTCTCCCCTATAATTGTGGTGTTGAGGTAAGGTAAGTCTTTCCTAACTGCTAATGGAAGTCTTCAGTCTTTTGGAGCAGTAGATCTGAAAGCACTGTATTTTCTAAGGGGAAAAAAAAAAAATCCCTGAAACCAGGAACTGTATTAGCTTGGAATGGCTGAACACCTTTGCATCCATCCCCCAGACGTCTGCTGGGTGTAGCCCTGGTCCTGACATTTGGCTCCTTCAGTCCTCACCTGCCTGGGATAGTCCCGTTAAGGGGCCGGGACCCCTGTTGTATAGCGGTAGTGCGCAGAGGGCCTGTCAGGCTGTTCAGAGAAAGGACTGCGGCCAAATGGCTTTGCTGTCGTGTCCCTGCTGTATGTGCCCTTCGGGAGTTTATCAGTCACAGCAGCTTTGCTGATGGTGTTTTATGGATTTAAGCTTCTGGAGATTATGTATCTCCTATTGTGTTTTGCCATTATTGAAGGCATGATTTAATTTTATAAAGAGCTTAAATGCACTGGTGTTTCCTACTCCTGTCAGGATTTTCCTTTGTCTTTAAAGCGTTTGTTAACAGCAGTGGTAACCGAGGGCTGTGACCCTCCTCTCCTTCAGAGGAGTGTCTCTGGGTGGCTGCAGTTGTTCCTGCCATCTGTCTTGCGGCTGCTGTCCTGGTACCAGACCTGGGCTCAGACCTGTCCCAGAGGTGTAACACGCTGTTAGCGCTCAAGTGTATTGATGGAAGCGGCTGCTGGTTGCAATTCCCTGTGCTGTGATGTGCTGTCATGGGGAGGACGGGGAGCTGAGAGAGGGGCTATTAGGACCACGCTGCCCAGTGTCGTGCTGAAGATGTTGAGCGTGCAGCAATGCCCATGAAGGGGCATGCAGCAGGGCTTTCTTTGAAAGCTAGGCATGATGGAGGTGGTGTAAATGGGTGTTTCTTGAAGCCAAAATGTTTTGTAAAATGCTACAGCTGGGGAAGGATTTTTAAGTAGGGAACGGGCTGTCTGGAGTACCAGAGAGGGAAGGTTGTTTCAGCAGAGCTGGCAGCTGGTTTGGGAAAAAACACAAACTCATACCTGAATTATCCCCCAAGCCCAGGCTGTGCCTTTTCCTGAGATTTTTATCCACTATTTGTGGAGAAAAATGAAGTTTTCCAAGTCTCACCATTTTTCTCTGGACTGAATTTGTCTCCCAGTTATGTTTGTCTTGTGTTTCTGCTCTTAGGGAATGGGACAGGGCAGAGGGAGGGGTGGGAGATGTTGGTGGGTGCCACACTCCACGGCCTTGCTCAGAGGTGCCATAACAGAGAGAGGAAGCGGTGTGTTGGAGCGAGGAGTGGTGGTGGCATGGACCTACTGGCATTACCCTGCAGGGAAGGCTGCATCTCCTGCCCTGGTGCCATGGGAGGTGAGCCCAGGGGAAGCCTCTGCTTCATCTTGTGACCATGAGCCTTGTTCTGGCAAGGGATAGGCCCTTTCCATGGGCATTTTCAATCTCTCTTTCCTCTAGGGCTGGCAGTACAGTGATGCTCACCCAGTGAATTCACCTCTGCTGCTGTGCCCTGGCACTGAAGAGGAACGGAGACAGCAGCCAGGGGCTCAGGAGCAGCGCCCATCCGACTCTTCCCAGTTAGTGGGGGAAGATGTTGAACGTGGCTCTGCTGGTGCCGCTGTACCAACATGTTGTTCTTGGGCACTGTGGTGCTCCCAGCCATGATGCCTAAATCCCACCGTGGTCCTGCCCTGTGTCATAAGGGACCCAAATCACTGGAGTTTAGACTTTTGCCAGTGTGGGTCCAAGTGACCTGGAGCTTAACATCTGTGTGGCTTAGTGTTTCCCTCCTGAAAAGTGGATGTTTTCCCCTTGCACATCTGAGAGGATGGGTGCTGTGCACGAGCAAATCAGCCATTGTCCTCTGGAAAGTTCTGCAAGTCACGTTAGCTGTGCGATGGGTCATGGCATCCCCAGCTGATAAGAGGGTATCTGCAGAAGGTGCACTGCAGAGATTGCAGCTTCTTTGATGGCAGCCGTATGCTTTAATAAGGGAGATGGGGAGGGAGAGGAGCCGGTTCTTGGAAGCGGACGTGTCTTGTGTGCCAGCTCTCCCATCCTGCAGTACTTTGACTGTGCCAGGAGTGGGGCTTGTCCGAAATCTGTTTCAAAGTAACTGCAGTCGAGTGTGACTACCACATTCCTGTCTGCAAGCGGATTCACAATACTCTGTCCTCTTCCACAGCATCTGCATCTTGGGGAGCGATAGCTACTGCCTTGGGGTAGGAAATGCTCAGTTTGAAATGCAGATGCAGAGCCCTTCATTTCGCTGCTCCCGCAGCAGTCTGTTATGCAGTGCTGCGTTTTTAATGGTCACTTTGATATAACTATTTAGAGCCCTGCTCTGGTGCAGCCCAGATGCTTAACAAAGCCGTGCTCATTGGAAAGCATCATTCATATTAATGGAGAATCGCTGCGGTAGGAGGGGGAAGGGAGCCCAGGCGAGAGCTCTGTGTGAGTGTGTGTGTGTTCGGAGGTGGGTGCTCGCCCTTGCAGTGGTGCTCTTGGGAGCCATGCTTCATCTTCCCAGCTTATAGGGACAGTATCTGTATCCTGTAAGGAATAGCAAAAGGACTAGGAAGATGCATGCTTGTTTATAGGATAAAGTTTGTGGCTGGCAGCTGAATAATGAGAAATAAGTGTTAGGTGTGTGACAGCAAAGTGAGCGTGCAGCCTGCGTGCAGCCCAACTCCAGCATCCTGCATATGATCTGCCAGTTGCTGCTAAGTGATTGTTGTAGGGTGCTTGTGTTCATGGCTGTAAGAGACACTGGTAGTCCAAACACAAGCTATACAGCTAACCGAGATACAGCAGGGAACTCAGAAGAGAAATGGACAACAAGATCTTATGTTGTTACATGCATTTGCTTAGTACATTTGCTGTAAGCAATTAGCAGAGCCTTGAATGTGGGCAGGGAAGACTGAGCAGAGCCAGGAGGTAAGGGCAAGGCTTATAAGAGTTACAGGGGACTCTGTGTTGATGCTTTTGGCCCTATGGGGATAAAATAACCCTGTGATGAGAAATACAGTCATGGTGTACTTAGCAGCAGCTGCTGTTGTGTTTTGTGTTGATCATTTCGATACGCAGACCCTCAGTGAGCAGGGAGGCTGGTAGGTCACTCTGACAAGACCCAGCTCACTGATCGCCACATTGCCCCTGGTCTCCTGGCAAATGACTCTTCGACACATCTTGTTCTAGGCAAGCTGTACATTCGTACTCGAGTCTGTGTCTCTCACCTGCTTAAAGCCATTTCGAAGATGCTCCTTTCTCTTTGCCTTGAGTATCTGGCATCAGTCAGTGCCTTTTGGATGGCAGGACATCCATTGCTCTGGCTTGCAGCTGCTCCCCAAGTGAGTTACAGTCTGTGCAAAAATGAAGTTCATGAGCGTTTGGGCTTTATCAGCGGCACATGTGCAGGCACTGTCCATCAGGAGCCGAGATGGATGGGGCTGCATATCAAAATTTCCTGTGTTTTGCCGATAGTGATCTAGGATTGCATCTGCTTTCCCTCTCCAGTGATAGCAGGAGTGGTGGCTCGCTGCCTTGCTGTCAGCAGTTCTGTATCCTTGACTGATCTGGAGAAATAATGGAGAGATGTGCTATGGGGAGACTGGATATGGGGATACAGCAGAGATGAATTTTCTGTTGTTCTTTGCTGAATTATGGAAGAACTATGTGTTCAGTTAGGGAGACCCTACTGAGCTTGTTAATGCTGGTTTAATACTTGTTCACAGGCTGGAAGGAAAACTTGTATTCAGGGATCAGAGGGCCAAGAGCCGAAGCTGAGCCTGTGACGCTGCAGGAGGCTTCACGTGGAGCTGTGAGCGGGCAGTGAATGGTGCCGTCCCATCCCTGGAACTGATACCCCAAATGCCTGCCTTCTGAGCAGGGTTTCTTGGGTTTGTTATTGAGGAAGACAATGGCTCCTGGGCTAGCAGGGCTGCAGCAGAGCCAGGGCTTGTTGTCTTGCACAGAGGCAGTTCCTCATCAACTGACCGGAGCCACCAATTAGCTAATTACCCTGGGATGAAGAGTTGGCAGCTGGTGGTGTCTTGCAGCTGCTGCTGACGAGTCTGGATCTGCAATATTAACTCTGCAAGAGAAGTAACCTGTTCTGCTCTCCTGACAGTGTTACTGTGTACTTAACCTGATTTGTCATATCTCTATCAAAATTGATCTGTAATTTTCAAAACAGGCCAATTCCCTGCTTATTCCCCTCCTCTCTTAGGTTACTCATGGTCCATGGCCTGGAAGGTCCTTCCAGCGCTGCCTTCTCCGGTAGGAGTGCCCGCTAGGCTGGTGGGAGTTCTGTTGCCTTTGCTACCCATCAGTGCTTTGGTCTAGGAAGGGAATGGCTTTGCCTTTAGCACAGAAGTGATTAAGCTGAAGCTATTAAGGGCACATAATTCTGCAGAGCTGAGGCACAGGCTCCTGAGTTTAGGTTGCTGGCCCATGTTTCCTCTGTTGATGTGACATTCCCGGGCTCCTGCTTCATGCTGGCAGCATGGCAAGAGGAGAGGGTTTTCCTGGGGCTGCTAAAAGCAGCTTCTGCTTTGCTGCACGGATGATGCTCAGGTGCTTTTATGTACCAGGGCAAGACGCTCTGTCAATGCGTTTGTACAGGCTGATGGGCATCTTGTCACAGTGTTTGACAGCGCTTGTCCCACCTAAAATGGCAGGGCTTGTATCTGTGAAAGGGTAGAGGTGCTGCTTGTTGGAAAATGCCATTTTCAAATGCAGTGCTGTTCTTTTTATTCTGCTGTCCCAAACCAACCTTTTTAGGTAGCCAAGAAAAATCTCACTTGGAGAGTGGCTAGAAGAATAAAAGATGTCTTTTTCCAGGCTTTCTCCCCAGACCTGCCAGCACAGTTAATTGCTTTATACTTTCTCTTCTCCAGTCTCTTCTGGCTGAATTGTCCTTTCTCTTTCATATGTTCATTTTCTCACCCCTGCATCCACCCACTCCCTGGCCCGGTGCCTGCGTGGTCCCTCCACCCTCTGGGATCAGCAGGAGGTTGTTGCAGCTCCCCGCTGCCTGGGCGGCCCTGCACGGTGTGGCGGTGGGCTGGGGCCATGTGTGCTTTAGCAGGAGTGGAGAGGATGAGTCGGGCCGGTGCGTTTTCTCTTCTTGGTGCTGCTGCTAGCCTGAGCATGCAGGGAGGAAGATGAGCTGACAAAGGGAATTTTCCTACACTTGATGTCCATGGCTTACCCCAGAGGCACGGAAAATCAGTCGCTGCTTTATCCTTTCTTTCCTTGGCTTTCCACATCTTTATCATAGGCCTCTTGCTTGTTTGGCCAACTAGTTTGAAGCAGCTGGTGTTGAAAGCTGTGAGAGGTAGTACTTCAGTGCTCACCTGATCCAGGTCTCATGGTCCTCCAGTCTCTGGGAGCTGCCTGGTTTTCTTCACGAGGACGTGATTTCCTTGCTGTACGCAAAGGTAAACCCAGGTGGCACCAGGGCAGTGGTGAGGACCAAGTTCCTACACAGCGTGGGCTGGAGAGCTTCCCCTTCCATCCTCACGAGTCCCCCAGACTAATTTCTTCTAGAGGTCTTAGTGTGGTGCTCAAACTAGAGCTCTCTTGAAAAGATCAGAGATACTTGGAAAATACTTCTTCAAAGAAGAATCCCCCACAGGCATTGCTAATTTCTTTTCTTTGGATTAATTAACTTTAAATCAAAGTTACATTTCCAACTTGTCTAAGGGCAAGGTTCGAGAGGAGGAGAATGCCCAAAGCTTCAATTGCAGAGGGGCTGGAACGGGGCTGCCTACATCCCACCAGTCCCAGCCCCTTTTTATTCTTCTAGCCATTTTCCAAATGATACCCCAGGGACCCAGTGGGTGCCTGAGGTCCTGCATCCAGCTTCGGAGTCACCCGGGCAGGTGAGCCTGGGCAGCAGTGCTGAGCTTCAGTGTTGCACTTTCTGCCCAGCCATGGCCAGTGCTCCTGCCAGCAGACAGTAGTGGTGCTGGGCTTCCAGTTGTGCACTTGGTTTTGGATGTTGTTTAAAAATATGTCTATTTTTCTTACCTCCATGAGCTCTGGGCTTCCTGTGCATCCTCCTCTATCCCTGGACAACTTTCTAATTTGTATTCATTGCTGCACTTAATACCCCTTTTCTGGCTTTTATTTTCATTTTGTCTGTTTTTAGAACTGCTTTCACTTCTTCTTCCAGATAGGATGAGTTTAAACCAGTGTTATCTTCATTGCTGGCTTTTAGTTCCTAATTTTCTTTCTCATGCTTCTCTTTAAAGTGTATCTCTGAATTACTGAAACTTATAATTCTTTTCAGATTGGTGAATTTGGCTTCTTTTAGGGGCAAAATTCTCCATTATATATGAATGTATGTAGGCAGTCTGATGGTTTTCGGAAATGTCTTACTTTGGAAACCAGCTCTTGCTCTTCCTTCCCATCCCAGTGTCCCCCCCGGACAGCAAAGGCTCAATTCTAAATTTCTTGGGATTTCTGTCACGCAGCGGTGGCAGCAGTGGATTTATGGAATTGGGCCTGGACTCTAGACTTAGCTGTGCTTTATGATTTTTGATCAATTTTTGCACTCTGGTATTTATTCCCCCCCCTCCCTCTCTTGAGTAGTACCTTGGACATGTTAACAAATGGGGCACCTTGTTTTTTAAGGTGGAACAATTACTGCACGCTTGGATGGACACAGCAGTCTAATTTGCTGACAGCTTTTCATTAAAGGATCTCATTAAGGTTCTTGTTCTGTTCATATTTATCAGCAATTGCAAATACATTGGCATGATGAAATCAAGAGGATTGTACAATGTTATCTTTAAGAAACACTTGGCCCAAAAATAGGTGTTTTTCTCTGATAAAGGAATAGTACAATTATCCCACTTCTGCAGGAGAACCAAATAATAACGTAACAACCCTGCCAGTCTGCAGAGACAAGTGGCAGGAGTCGCTTGAGCTGAGAATTATGGTCCTTCTGCAAGGGGAAAAAAAAAAAAAGGTAGAAAGCAGCTATAATCTGGTTTGATTTTTGCTGTGTTCCGCTCAAGTGCTCAAAGCACTGCAGAAGCTATGATAGTGCTTCTCACTGGTAATTATCTGAGTGGAGAGCGATGGAGGTGTACATTGGGTAGGGATGTGGTGATAGTGAGCAGAAACTCTCGGAGGCTGTGCTGCAGACCTGGAGCCCAGACTCTGTCATTGCCCTTCCCTTGGACCCTCTCTGGGTGTTCCCATCCCGGTATTTATCCATCCCTTTTGAAAAACCATCACCCAAAGGCAGGTGTCCTGGCATTGCTCGCAAGCTCCATTTAACAGCAGAGAAAGGCCAGAGAGATGCTTCAGGTGATCAGTCTGGTGTGGGATGAAAGTGGTAATTTCTAGAGGTAAGGTGATGGTCAGAGTCAAAGGAATTGGTGCCTCAGACACAGGGAGCAGGTGTAGTCCCTCCTTGGCTGCACTAAATATTAGTGCTCTGTAAGGGAGTTTGCCCAGCTGGATGGATTAGGTCCCACATGAAGGACTCTGAGAGGGAAAAAATGCCACCATGGCTCCCTGGACAGTGTGTTTGTGAGGAGAAGCAGCAAACTCTGTGCTTTAGAGATGCCACCTTGGCTTGAAACAAGGTACTGAGTGCAGACCAAAGAGTATATGGCCACATGTAAAAGCCTGTCTTTGCTTGGTTGAGTAATCCCTACTTGGAGGAGGAGGCCTGTTAACAGGACCTGGGCATTGCAAGCTTGCTGGTTTGAAGAGCAGGAGATACTGAGGTGATTGGAGGCTTTCTCAGAGGGGTGGTCGCTTTTCCTGCTTGTCTCAGCCACTCTCGTGAGCAGCCCTGCAGTTTTGCACAGGACAAGGCAAGGGGTGCAAAGCTGAGCTCGGGGAAACCCAGGGCAGAAGCCATCAACAGAAAACTGTTCCTGCTTAATTTGTGAAAATCACCGTGATGCAAAGCACAGCCTCGCGCTGGGAAGTGAATCTGCTGACACGGGGTTTTCAGGGGAATTTGTCCTCTGTGTGTCCATACCCTGGGTTTCTGTGTGCTGCCCCCTCCTTTGGGGAGGAGAGTCCTTTCTACAAAATTAAATGGGATTTTTCTTTTCCATATGTTTCAGTGGTCTTATGCTTTGCATCTCGGCTTTTGCTGGGTCATGCTCTCTCCTCTCTTGTTGCTCCTAGTTCTGATGGGTTGTTTTTTGCCTTTGGAAAGACATGTGCTTTGCTAGCAGCAGAGTTAATACACATCTATGGCCCCCATTACTCACAGTTGGCTCTTCTTCCCTGTCAGGGTGGCGGAAAAATCTTCCTTCACTGGAAACAAGATCAAGATTTAAATCATCCCTTGTATTCCTGACAAGCCACTGCTTGCAAGCTTAAAAAGTCATCAGTTCCCCATTCCTTTATTCTCCTTCACTGTGGTGATTGCTTGTGTTGGGTGTGTTTTCTGGTTGGTGATGGGGAAAAGTCAAAATTATCATCTACCGCATCCTGAGAGGCAGAGGAGTGTTGCTTTCAGTGAGGATGCTGAGTTGGGACGGGGCCATAACACCCCCTGCTCTTACAAATGGACTGAAGGTATCTGGCACTGCTTTGCTGTCCTGGTGCTGCTTCTGTAGATTGCAGGCTATTTTGAGGTTTATGGAAAGGCTAATCTACCTGCTTGCATGTTTTATATCAGCTTTGTTCCCAAAGAAGTGCCTGGTGCAGAGGTTGGAAGTGAATTTCCAGCATGCTTTAGTGCTTGGCAATCTCTGGGAGAAATACTGTGTTTTAAAATGCTGTCTGGGGAAGCGTGTCCTGTCTAAGGCTCAGGCCACACCATGTGCTGTGGTTGGAAACTCCCCCCTTCCCTCACCCCACCGAGTTTGGGGCTATCCTCTCCCCTGCAACGCAGTTAAGTGCTGTCTGTTAAGTCAGGACCAAGCCAAAAGCCACTGCAGCCCTCATTACCTGGTGCCGGTGCTGCAGAGATCCCCACAAGAGCACTCTGACTCTTTGCCAGGAGCTTTGCATTGATGCAAAGTGTGTGCTGTCCTCCTGCGGACCCCATTGCAATGGCTGAGCCAGGTAGGTCCCCTGGGTACTCCTGGGCAGCTGCAGGGAGAGCGCGGTGCAGGCAGTGGTCTTGTGCCCCCCAGGCTTCTGTGGCATCTGGGATTTTCATTTTTTAATCAATGAGGGTGGAGGGGTCAGCTCCAAGTGACAATCAGCCGTGGAGGTTTTGCTGCTGCTGTGAAAGAAAGTGTTTACTGTTAGGTAGTACAATACTAAAGGAAACGGTGGACTTAGCATCAGATGACTGCGTGGCTCCTCTGTTCTACCTTGCCTTAGAGCAGTTGACACCTGGGGCCACCATCACTCCCTGTGTGGCTCCTGGTCTGTCGAGTAAGTCAGCACCCCGTCATTACACCCTTGTCATAGCTTGCTGGGGCCTGCATCCACCAACCTTCCACCCTGTGGGGTTTCAGTGCTGGATAGCTTGCAAATAGAGATCAGGCCTGCTTAAAGGTGATTTATTTTAGCAAATACTGTATTGGCTGAAGGGAATCTGTATTGTTTGTGTTGCATTGCAAAGGAGCTTGGCTCTGCGTGCTCTCCTCAAAGAGCAGCCCGCGGTCCAGGTGAGGATTCTTCTGGGTGCAGCCCCAGCCTTCACACATTGCCCGCAGAAGGTGTCTGTCTTTGCCAGGCTGATGTTGGGATGCGTATGGGCTCATGCTGCGACCCTGGGACTGGCATGGGTGCCTGGGTGCTTGGGTGCTGGGAGCTGCCAGGCCATGAGAGTCCCGTGGAGCTGGGGACAGGTGTTTTTCTGCTTGGCATTGAACACAGTCTGATGCAGACAGTGCATGTGAAGAGGCCAGGGACTGCTGTCAGGATCACCAGGCTGAACCTGGAGCAGTGCTGGGGAATTGGGGTGGAGGGGCCTCTGGCATTATGCCAGCACAACCAGTGTTAGAATTAAGCCCGTAATTGCTTAGTGCTGGGCTGTCAAAGAAACAAATGCAGTGCTTATAGTGTAACGTATACTGGTTTAAGATTTAGTCTTCCATTATTCAGCACTCTGCCTCTACTTGGTACTGATTCAAACTCAGCCATTTCCTTTTACCAATACTCTAATTATGTTCTCCTTTTGATCTGCAGGACTGCGTGCAATTAAACCAGTACAAGCTGCAGAGCGAAATAGGCAAGGTACGTTACTGGAGCTTGTGTTTGTCACAAGCAACCTGCGTGCACACACGTGAGTACGGGTGGAAAGACTAGGCCAGCCCAAGGGATCCTACTGGCCAAGACTCCTTGCAACTTGTGCTTGTTTGGGTGGGTTTTGTTTGTTTTTTGCCTTATTAGTCTGAGCAAGTTTTGTTCAAGGTCAAAGTGGAGCTACTTCCTCTGCAATCAAAATTTATTTTCCTTCCCTCTGAAGGTGGTTAAGCTGGCTCCCTTCCAAGGTGTTTACTTGCCAAACATAACACTAAGAGCCTTTGATGCATTAATAAACCCAACAAAGAAAGAAAACCAAAAAAAGATCAGGACAGGTGTTTGGTCCCCGTCAGGACTAGTTTAAGATTTTATGTCCATGAATGAAATGTTAGTTTAATTCTAGTCCATGTTTAAAAGCTGCAGAATGATTCAGAAGAGATTCCTCCGAAGTTATTTAGAGGTCTGGGCTGGCGAGCAGTCCAGACACCTGCACATTTGGACGTCTGCCACCATTGCAGATGGGTCCATGAGAGATGGTGCTGTCTGGAAACTACCTTTGCAGTCAGAAGATTGCACTCAGAAGGGACTGCACCCTGAGCTGCAGAAACCTTCACCAAAAGTTTCATTAGCCCAAATGCCTCTCCACAGCAAGAGGCCCCAAGCAGTGGGCTGTGTGGTTGCCTGCTGGCAGTCAGGGTGTAAGGCTGGAGATACCACTGCTGGTGGAATAGCAGATCATCATCTGAAACTCACACACAGCTTCAGTCCCACTTTAGGGCTTTTGTCATTGGCTTAAGTGTGATTTAAGGAAAGTATGAGGCCTTCTTTCTGGTGGATTTGCCCCTGCCTCCTCCTTCCCTGTGGGTCACAGCAAGCAGGTCAGCACCCTAAGGTTGGTGGAGGGTCTGCTGGACCTGCTGTGCTTCTGGATCAGCCAGATGGCTTGTCAGTCTCCTCTGAGACCTGGACCTTCATTCCAGCTCTCAATAAAGTCAAGAAAAATGTTTTGAAGGCTGTAGTGTTCATCCCACTCATTTATTTGACAGGCATCTGTCAGGGATGATACCTAGCCTTTGACGGTTGGACTAGATGATCCTAGAGGTCTTTTCCAACCTTCATGATTCTATTCTATTCTAGCCATGGTGCCATGTCTCACTTGCATAAAATGTATAGTGTTGACACAGAACTGTGAAGAAACAGTTTGGCTGGAGTTTGGCTTCAGGCTGTCACTGGAGCTGTGGATAAAGCAGTGATCCAGGCCTGCATCTGCCCAGGCAAGAGGTGGTTGGAGGAAAGCAGGCAGGTAGCTGGTCCTTGCTGAAGTCCATTTGCTGTCGAGAGATGGAGAGGCTTCCTGCTGAAAGTGGTCTTGCACAGAAGTATAAGAAAGATGTCCATGCAGAATTTCCAAACTTACACAACAAAATGTGCTTGAAAATTATTATTATTATTATTATTATGAGTGGCTTTGGCTCAGGGCAGGAGGCAGTGGGATAACATTCAACTCCTCCAGACACTCTTAATCCTCCAATGACTTGTGGCTTCAACAGAGCTGCCAAAANTCATCATCTGAAACTCACACACAGCTTCAGTCCCACTTTAGGGCTTTTGTCATTGGCTTAAGTGTGATTTAAGGAAAGTATGAGGCCTTCTTTCTGGTGGATTTGCCCCTGCCTCCTCCTTCCCTGTGGGTCACAGCAAGCAGGTCAGCACCCTAAGGTTGGTGGAGGGTCTGCTGGACCTGCTGTGCTTCTGGATCAGCCAGATGGCTTGTCAGTCTCCTCTGAGACCTGGACCTTCATTCCAGCTCTCAATAAAGTCAAGAAAAATGTTTTGAAGGCTGTAGTGTTCATCCCACTCATTTATTTGACAGGCATCTGTCAGGGATGATACCTAGCCTTTGACGGTTGGACTAGATGATCCTAGAGGTCTTTTCCAACCTTCATGATTCTATTCTATTCTAGCCATGGTGCCATGTCTCACTTGCATAAAATGTATAGTGTTGACACAGAACTGTGAAGAAACAGTTTGGCTGGAGTTTGGCTTCAGGCTGTCACTGGAGCTGTGGATAAAGCAGTGATCCAGGCCTGCATCTGCCCAGGCAAGAGGTGGTTGGAGGAAAGCAGGCAGGTAGCTGGTCCTTGCTGAAGTCCATTTGCTGTCGAGAGATGGAGAGGCTTCCTGCTGAAAGTGGTCTTGCACAGAAGTATAAGAAAGATGTCCATGCAGAATTTCCAAACTTACACAACAAAATGTGCTTGAAAATTATTATTATTATTATTATTATGAGTGGCTTTGGCTCAGGGCAGGAGGCAGTGGGATAACATTCAACTCCTCCAGACACTCTTAATCCTCCAATGACTTGTGGCTTCAACAGAGCTGCCAAAACGTACAACCTTGCTGTGGGGTCACATCACCTGCAGACTTTGCTTGAGGCTAGGCATGGCCTGGGGCCTCGAAGGGTTTTTTTTTTTCCACCTCCCTCTGTGCAAGGCCATGGTCTACCAGCCTTGAGCAGCAAGGAGACAAAGTGAAGCTGCTGAACTGACTGTGCAATTTGTGTTTATTTTTAGGGTTCCTATGGTGTTGTGAAACTGGCCTACAATGAGAACGATGACAAGTATTATGTAAGTGTCTCTCTCCTCTGCTCCTCGCTGCCATCGCTGCTCCTTGTTCCCTTTTGCACCCCTGAGAGCTAGGTCCCCTCTGCCTTGCTGATTTTAGCATAGGCATTTCTGATTCGGGTGGTGTGCAAGGAATCGAACCTCCCCACTGGGCATGGAGCAACGTGCTGCTGCCTGCACACCTGCTTGCATTCGGTGCCGAGCGGGAGGGAAATCGGGTGGGTTGCCTTATATAACAGGCGGGGATCTTGGAGGCAGGCTGCAGAAGCATATCGCTGATTTGTCTTGACATTTTCTAGCTATGAAGCAGGTCACCTGAAATTAGAGGCATGTGGGTGGTGGTATTCAGCACCTGCTGTGCATTGGAAGATCAGCCTGGAACGAGCAGGCATGTTTTGTAAGGAAACGGGGACATTGATCAGAAAGATGCTGAGCAGTGTGGCCCAGCTGGGCAGTGCTTGGCTCTCCTGCATCTTACCCCCTTGTGGGATGCCTCCCCATACACCGAATGAGACCTTGCTGTCAAGTCGTGAGGTGTAGGATGCAGGGGAGAAGACAAGTCTGGGCTTTTAAATCCTTTTCTGAGCTGAAGCCGGAGTTGGAGGGTTTCAGATTCTGCTGAAAGGCTGCTTATGCTGAAGGTTCCTTGTCTGTCCCTCCCCTTTCAGAGGCAGGTGAATCCTACCCATTCCAACTGGGATTCCTGCTAAATCTGCTTGTGGAGATGTGCTCACGTCCCTGGGCTTGCCCTGTGGCAAGTTGTGCTCAGGCTGAGAGCAGGAGTTGGGAAGCTGGCAAAAGGAAAAAACTGCCTTGCTATGTGTGGCTGTGCCTGAAGGCTTGTACAAGGAAACAGCTTTGAGCAGAGTTTCTGGTGGATCCCAGGGTGGGTATGTGCTGAGCAGAGCTGGGTGGTTGGTTGCAGTACTGTTGAGCCCAAACCCAGCCACCCTTGACACAGCCCTGCCGGTCTGGCCCTGTGCTTCAGCTGCTGCTCCCTACTGTGTTTGGTGAGAGTGCTTTCGCTGCTGTGATGGAGCGGCCTCACGTGGGTAAAAATGGGCCCATCAGAGCACCCAGACAGACTTGTGTGCTGCTCCCTGTCCCAGTGCACGGAGCTGTTGGCCTTGGCCCAAAGCGGAGTAAGAATATGCCATGGAGGTGTAGAGCGTGCTCATTCCTTGCTACTCCCCAGCTAGCTTTTCCTCCCTGACTCTTGGATTGACAAGTGACATACCAGGTTGGAGGGACTGGGTGGGAGTTGCATGTCTATTAGTTAGCCCTTCTGTGTTTCCAGTGGGCATGAAATTGCAGGAGAAATGTCTTGAAATGAAGGATGGAAGAGATGAGACAAAAATCTGGACAAGGTGCCCGAGAACTGGCCAAGCAAAGGAACCACAATTCTTTCCATCCCCTGTGCTTTCCAGGCTGACTCACCCGCCGCACCAGTGTGGTTGCTGTTTCCGATGGCTCCTTTTCTCCACTGCCCTCCAAGTCCTCCCGCCTGTGCTGTGCAGCAGGACTGTTTTGTTCTGCAGAGGGTGATGTGCTTTCCCTGATCCATCTGTCCCACCAGAATAGGCAGTGCCAGGACCAGCAGCGCAGAGCGGGGAATACATCACATTGCATTTATTTCCTGCTGAAAATACCTTTCTTCAGAAATCGTAATCTTTATGTTTTGATGCTGCTCTTTTGTGCTGGGATGCTGTGCTGTGGGCTGCCCAGGGTGGGCAGGGCAGTTGTCACAGATTGGCAGGAGAGAGCTGGGTTTAGGTTAGCATTGCCTACTGCATTCTTGTCCATGTTTTGGATGTAGATTAACGCCGTGGACGTGGATTTAGCTGGTCAAATCAAAGCCAAAAGTGAAAGCCTGTGTCCAGGTTAGCCTGGTGTGTGTTAGTTAATCCCCACTTAATCTCCATTTCTTTTTCTAATCTAAGCAAACACTTTAAAGCTACTGCAGCCTGAGAGTGGCTCCCATGCCTGGGCACTTCTGTTTCATCCTCGCTACCCAAAGAGGAACGGGGTGTGCAGGCCCCCTTACTGCCAGCATTGTAGGGACACACTCTTTGGTTCGCCCTGATCCTCCTGTTGTAGGGGTTGAGGCAGGGTCTGAATCGGATCTCAGCAAGGACCCTGGGGCTGTGAAGCTGGTCCTGGGAGGTGTGTGGAGTGCTGCAGCAGATGGAGAGATGGGACCAGAGCAAGAGCATCGGCAGCGTCCACCTGCATTTTATTGCAGTGAATGTCAGCGTATGGGAGAGGAAAGGGCAGATGGCTGCACTGCTGCCGAAAGGCTGTGATGCTAAAGTCTGTGTTTCATGTGCTTGCTATCCTTTCGGCTGGGGCGGTGGGAGCTTTCCGCCTTCCCCAGCTGCAGTCACGTGCAGACAGACTGTCACCCCTAATCTTTCCAGGTGCCTGTGCTTGTGTTTTCCAAGAGGGCAAGCCGTGACAGAGAGACCTCCACTTTTCCAAGACCAATTCACATGTGCAGTGTTGCATGAGGCCAGGGTGTTGCTGCCTGCTTTATTTTCTTTAAGCTAGTGTGCTGCAATAAAAAGGAGCAAAACTTTAAAGACAGCAGAAAGTTGTTTTATTCTGGAGTATAATTAAGAGTGTGACTCCTGATTCTTGCTGAGGCATGGGGCCCTTTGCTAGCTCTCTTCAAAAAGGCAGAGTTTATAGGTGCCACAAACTGAATCTAGCTCCGTCAAAACAAAAGGAAGGATTTCTGTTGCTTTAATGAGTTTTGGATCTGGCCTAGAATTAGGAAAAACTCTCAAGAAAAAAGGCTGATCACCACATTTGGGAAAAATGTAGATGGGTTGTATTTACTTCGTGGGTTTTTTTACCTTCCATTAAAGATGAGAGAGTGCTTCCAAGAGCTTTATCCTTCATTGCTGTGAACAACCGCAGTGCCATGGAGGGCTGTGAAAGTGTGCTGACTTACATCAGCAGATGCAGGGAATGTATTAGACCAAGGAAATTGAACTTTCAGCACCAAGTATGTGACCCAGTGCTTCCTTCAAGGGGGAGATCCCATTGGGATGCGAAGCTGACTCCCAGAGCAGAGGTCCCTGCCCTGTGCTTGGTCCCTGCGGCTGCTGCTGGGGCATGTGAAGCTGTTAACACCAGCATTCATGGGGCTCTGCCAAGGAACCCTTTACAGCTGGAAAGGTTTCAGTGTCTCAGTTTGCAGGAGATGCTACAACAGTGACTAGGGGGAAAAAAAGAAGAAAAGCCAAGCTCTGTGAAAAAGCAGCAAATAAAAAGCAAAAGCAAATGTGTCCAGGCGGAGATCTAGTGTGGAGTCATTGTGCTGATGGAATTTGATTCTGTGATGCCTTGGGTCATGTCTCCTTCCTATTTTCAATCTCTAAATCAGCTTGCAAAGCAAAGTGGTTATGATGGACATTTGTTATGCTACTTCTGGACAAAAGCAATAGCATTGTAGGTTGTCAGTGGGTTTCTCTTTTTTTTTTTCCCCTTCTTTTTTAATCTGGTTTCCTAAGAGACAAGATTTGTGTGATTGTGCTCTCTGCCTCTGTTTGTACCTAACAACATTTGCATGGAGGGCTGTTTTCTACCAACTCTCAATGATGGGGAGAAATTCCTTCCAAGTTTATGAAAAGAGACAGCTGAACAAAGTGCTGCTGCTGAGGAGAACGTGGCCAGCAGCAAGCCTTGAACTTTCTAGCCCCTGGAGAATCCACTTTGGTTGCTATCCAGGCAGGAAGGGAAGGCATGGCTCCCGTGTTTCTCATCCTCTTGCTCACATAACAGCTACTGAACCACTGCCAGCTGTGCTCTGGTGTGGTGAGGACCAGGGGAGTGATCTCTGGTTTACTTTAACACCCTATGCTGCTCAGCAGTGGGGTTGCGAGGAGCTGGGTCACCCAGGGTAAGAGCAGGAGCCTCTGGGAGATGGCTGGAGGCAGGCGAACACGGCCGCTCCGGGCAGGCATCCCAGCTGTGGTGTCGCAGCGTGGATGGGGCACAGCCTGCCGATGTAATTCTGCTGCCTATGTGACAAATGGTGTCTGAGACAAAAGGTGACAAATGCAGGAGTAGGATTTTAGGGGCATGGCAGCTAAACGTGTCTGGTTTAGGATTTTCTTTCAGTGTGTAGCACTACTCTCTCCTGGCAGAGCTTCCCTCTTGGCCACTTTATCTGAGGGATGTTGTTGTCAGGACAGGACAGGTGAGGGAGGGCTGGAAATGCTCTCTGGTCTGCTCAGTGTTCCCGCAGGGTGCCATCACACACTAGCAGAGGATTTAGGTGGTTAGTAGTGACCTTTGAGCAACATCGCACTCCCCTGGGAGCTGCAGGTGTAGGGGACTGTGCACAGGTCTTCTGCCCTTGCCATGCAGGTCTCTCTGTTAGCAAATAAAATGACATCCAAAGTGCTGTGAGAGCATCACAAAGGACAGGTGATAAGTTCACTTGGCTTGATCCATTTTATCACCCTTCTGTCCCGCAACTAATGGCCATGTTGCTGTTGTTATTATCAACAGCAGGATGCGGGCTCGAGGTCTTGCTGTTGTGAAAGCTGCTGTGTCCCAGGCATCCCTCCTCTCCATAAACCTGGAATCTCCTTTCCCTCAGGCAGCTTCCATGTGGTTTCCAGCTGCAAGGTTGCTAGGAAGAGAGCAGTAAACTTAGGTAATAAACATACATCAAAGAAAAGCACATGGTTCCTGCTGCCTCTCAAAAGAGAATGTCAAGACCCATGTCCACATGTTGAATAGTCGGAAGGAAGGTGGGTGCAAGGGCATGTGTGGAGGAAATCTCCTCTAGGCTCCCTGTTTTCCTGAGGAAGCTGAAGCAATGCTTGCCAGTGCAAAGGGAAAATCCCTCAGCTTGGCTCTGAGCTGGTTCTTTATCAGAAAGGCATTATCTGGGTAATTAGCTCTGTCTGTGAGTACAAATGTCTTTGGCTCTTTCATGCATGTGAGCCCGGAAGGAGAGGTTTGCTGAAGCATCCCTGTGTTGCTCCCATTATGCACAGCTACAGTTCAGCAAGGAAGCCTTGTCCTGCCAGCTCGCACTGTAATTAAAGTGAGGTTTCACTGCCACATGCTCTCATCTCTGCTCTTGTGATAATTAAGTGGCTCTGGCCCATTGCATGATGAAGTTTGCTCTTCATCCCCCATTTGCATTTGAAAGTGCAGTGGGACAGGTCCTCTCTTCTGATCCAGCCCTGCTCGTGTAGTAGCAGATACTGGTGCTTTGAAGTTGGTATAAGCATGTCCTGGTGCTTCTTCCACAGCAGTAGAGGTGGTTTACCAGTCAGCTCGCCTATGATACAGTAACCCCCACTCATCTCCCCATTGCCCCTGGTAGCATCCTTCAGAGGGTTTGGGTTACAGCAGTAGCTCTTGTTTCCTCTGTTTCTGTCCCAGAGAGCAATTCTTGTCTTTGCTATTGCTCCTCTCTGTACCTTCCTGCTCCCTCCAGCCTCTCCCCAGAGCCTGCCCTGGGAAGCACTAGCCTGATGTGGGCATGGCTGGTGGTAATGGTTCAGTTCCTTGGGCTGGGTTCCCCAAGCATTGATGCAGCTTGGGAGCTTTCAGCAGCAAATTGCATCTTCTGTTTCTTCGTTTTCTAAAGCTCCTTGCCGGAAGGCAGGGAGGACTCAAAGTGGGATTGGAGCAAGGGGAGCATTCTCCTCCCAGGCTGGCAATGGTTGAAAGAGAAATAAGTGTACCAATTCCTTTGACACCGCCCCCTCCCCCCCCATAAATTTTCATTATGGAGAGATAAAAGTGGGGAGTGTAGGAAGTCCTCCAGGCTTGGTCCTGGCCATCCTTGGAGGTGGTTGTGCACATTTTAGATCCTCTTTCGCCAGACCGTGAATCATTTGGCTGTCTGTATGGGACACAGCACTTTGCTAAGTAAAAGATAAGCACTTCTGAGTCTGTCTCTCAACACCGTTGTTTCCAACAGTTGGCTTGGGAGCTGTCAGGCAGGATTGAGAACTACACAGTGTCTCTCCTCAATTACATGGGTGCAAATCCAGAGCATTTCACGGGATCAGTACCAAAAATAACAATCCTTTCAGCGAGCCATGAACCTGGCTGCAGCGGGACCACTGATGGGAGGTGGGGATCCTGGGGCGCGCGGTGGAATCACTGCCAGGAAAAACAGCTCGGGAAGGAGCTCGCCGAAATGGTTTTGGTGACCTGTTCCTGGTGTACATATTAAAAACAGGTAGTGTGCAGAGAGCCTGCCTCTGTGGTATTAATGCAGAATTCCTTGGCATTTGACTGTGTCTTGTGGGAGTCCTTGGTTAATTATATTTCACAGGGGTCACTTCACTGTGAATTACAGATTTGGATGCTTAATTAATAGAGGTAACTACCTATTCTAGGGGAAGGAGCAAGTGACCGTCCCAGCTCCTGGGAGCATAGACTGTTTTCCTAAGCAAATTGTACCATGAGCTAGTTTCTCATGAAATATTTATCTGCTGGGCCACTCGGGGCTGTTTGAGTGGCCCTCAAAAAGGTTATTAATGTACAGAGCAGATGGAGGCACAGAGACTGTTTATTAAATTCAGATTGCCTTTTGCCACTATGCTAATGCCAATTGGGTGGCAGAAAAAATTACCCTGACCCCCTCCCACGCTGCCTGGGTTCGCAATGGTGCCAGCATACGATCAGGTATGAGAAGGGAGGGAAGCCGTTGGCAAAAAACTGCTTCCCTCCCTGTGCCTTCGCCATGCTCCTGCACAGAGCTGGCTTCGCTGTTTCTGATGGTGCAGGGACAGATACCCATGAAGTATCTTGTTCGTGCTCTTGGGCATGGTGCTTGATCACACTGCAGGTGCACTTTATTGCTCTGGCAGCATGGAAGAGGTTTATGAGGTAAAAATAGTCTTTGGGAATACAAAAAGCCTCCCCGGGCAGTGCAGAGCTGGTGGAAGGGCTGTGTCCTCACCTTATCCCAGGTCTGTGATGGAGATTGAAAGGGTGTTAGCAGTATGGCCACGACACTCCAGCTCTTTTCCTTCCTAGACTCTCTGGCAAAGCAGAACATAAGTTGGCGCAGCCTCGAAGTGGCTCTGACTTGTCGCGTGGCCATAGCATCATCCAAAACAGCAGGTACTTAAAGGTCAGCTAGAGGAACCCACCTCTTCCTTCAAGCTCCTGCCCCAAATGCAGAAATTTGGCTCCTTTTTCTTTGTCCAATTTAAAATAAATCAAACCCATTTATTTTTTCATGGGAAAAAGATGAATGAAACAAATGGTTAGCTGTGCCTTTAGGAAAGCTTGTGTCAGCATGTTTGTGTGTCTTGTGGCCACTGCTAACCGGAAGATGACTTCTCTAGGTTGACAGACCTGAGCCAGTCCCTGACGCCCAGCATACTCCCAGGACACAGCAATGAGCACTTTGGCTCTTGTTCAGTTTTAACACTGCTTTTTCTTCTTCCTTCAGGCTATGAAAGTCCTCTCCAAAAAGAAGCTCTTGAAGCAGTATGGATTTCCACGTGGGTATCTCGCATTTAGAGGTCTGCCTATTGTCCTCAGCCAGGCAAATCTCTCTGTAGAAACGTTGTCTGCAACGACTGCAGAACTTGGTCTCATTTGAAAGCTGCCCAAGTAGTTGGGGGGCTTGTTAAAATGCAGTGGGTAGTGAAAGGGCAGGCAGAACCACAGGGAAATTCAACACTCTCGGTAGTTAGGTTCCTGGCTTTGATTTTCTGAGTCTCTTTGAAGTGCTGACTCTTCCATGTTCACCATCTATGAAGCCTAATTAAGTGCTGGAAGTTAGGCAGGGTAGACCCCCTCCTCCCAGGGGCTCTCCTACCCCCTCAGATAGCACCTGGCTCCAGTGGCTGGGCCATGGGACCTGGCAAACAGACCAGGCTGGGAAGCCAGTAGGAGCTGGTCTGAATGGGCTTGGAGATCTCTGTTCTGGGTGGAGGCTGTAATGCTTTGGGATGATAACAAGGTGATGAGGTCTTCCAGACTAGCTGGAGGTATCTGCAGAGGAGCCAGTGGCTGCTCACTCCTACGTGCCAGGTGCTGCTGAAAAATGAATAGTTCTTCACCAAGTTATCACGATTGCAGGTCGGCCTCCTCCCAGAGGGTCGAAAGCATCCTCCGGAGAGCAGCCAAAACCCATGGCACCACTGGACAGAGTCTATCAGGAAATAGCCATCTTAAAGAAACTGGACCACGTCAACATCGTTAAGCTGATAGAGGTGAGCTGCTTCTGCACTCTGAGCTACGCTGAAACAAGTCTGGTTTGTATTGCAACAAGAGGATCTTTGTTCAGCTGCTCCTACTTCAGCCAAAATTGGTTTAAAATAGTGGTTCAGAAATTCAGGTTGGTGATTCCAAGGCAAGATCATACCAGTTATGTATGATAAACTGACATACTTATCCTGGGCTTTGGGCCGGTGCCCAGGAGGAGGCAGCTGGCAGAAATAGCAGCAAGCTTGGACCAGTGAAACTTGTGTGTAGACAAGCCTGGGAAGGTGCACAAGTGCAAGGCTTCAGTGCCATTTTCAATACTGGCTGAGGTCAGATTAGGACAAGCAGCGCCTTTATTGGTAGGCTGTTTCTCCAAATACAGGCAGAAGCCCAGATTTTTCTGGAGACAGGAAAATCTGTGTCCTTCAAAGCCCCTCTCTCTGCAGGAATCTCTAAGTATTAGCCGAAGTCGTTCTCAATGCTCTGCAGCTCAGCACAGCATACAGGGAGCAGTAAAATGTTATTTGATTAAAAAATTTCTTTTTTTCCCCTGCTGTTTTTCTTTTTTCCCCTTTCCCCTTATCTCTCTGTTATCAATTACAGGTCCTTGATGATCCTGCAGAGGACAACTTGTACATGGGTATGTGAGTCATTATATGCTAACAGAAACGTCTGGGCTTAGACCTAGTTACGCAAGTAGCATGTACCAGGGCTCGGGGTCAATACCAGGAGGAAACTTGTACCAACTTCAGCCGACTTATTTTTTCTGAAAAGTTAAACGCCTGTAAAGGCAGCGGGATGGAAGGCCCCTTGCAGTAGGGTAAGGCAACCTTGTGTCTTAGTACAGCTGTGCACGTCTCCTTGCCATGGGGACACTAAACAGACGTGACAGTGGCTCTGCCCTTCTCTATGTATATGTCAGTTCTAGTCCTAGACCCAGGAGAAAAGGGAAGGGTGCAGGATGATTTCTCATCCTCCTGATATGAGGTTGGTCTCTCCAGACTCCTCCTGTAGGCTGTGGATAGCAGTAGTGACTCTGGAAAGCAGTCTTGTCTCAGGGTGTTCCCTGTGACCCCTGCAGAGACACTGACCACCCTGCTGAGCCTCGGGACCTCCTAAGACAGCAGCACTCCTGCCTTTGGCCTCTGAGCCCAGACCCTGCTGTGGGGTGTTCAGATGGGAGGCCGTGGCTGACCATGCATTTATGCAGAGGGTGAGGAATTTCCACCCATTTTGTCTTACTCTCCCCCAAACCTTGAATTGCCAGCTACAGCCTAACCCCCATTTGGGCAAAACCTGGAGGGACAGGCCTGCAAGGCACTGAGGTGCCCTCTGAGATGGGCCAGAGGAGAGGGATGTCTGACCTATTACATATCTGCTTCCCCATAACATTTCCTGATAAGAGAGGCTCAAAGGCTGCTTCTCATGAAATAATTATGGGATGCTTTTGAAGCTGCCTGTGAAAGGGGGCTCTGCCTAGCAAATGAAGTTATTTGCCTTTGAAAGGCCACTTTTGCCTTTTGGCTGAAGCCCCAGTGGCACTATGGTAGCACCACAAAGCGGCAGCCAAGGCAGATGCACATGTGGTGGGGAGGGCGGCTGAGGTGTTGTTTAAAGTCCTGAACTCCTGGGGATGGAGAGAAGGGGAGAGATGAGGTAGCAAGCTTTTTTGTTGAATGAAAATAAATGAATGAGGAAGTTGAAAAAGCTGCAGAAAAGGAGGAAAAAAACCAAACTAAGCTCTCCCTGTGGAACAAGATAACAGTCCCAGAAATGGCAGCAATAGCAGCAGGACAAGTGGGAAATCTCTTGGTCCCACTGGGGGTCCTGGGGAGGTTGCAGTGGTTCCTGGGCAGTGGGCAGTGGCTGTGTCCATGTTGTCCATGCCCCATTACCTCTTTGCTCCCCGTTGCTCTGCCTGGGATCCCATGAGTGGTTCAGGCAGAGCGATGCAGGCAAATCAAGCTCCTGCCTGTGCAGTTCCCTCAGCAGCAAGGGGAAGCTGTGGGTGCTCAGCACTGCTCAGGATTGAGCCTTCTGCAAGTGGGTTTCCTCCCTCCTGCTGCCAACCCAGCTGATAACTGCACCTTTCTCCTTCCAAAATGCCCCCCACTACAAAGCAAAACTGGAGAAAGTGGAGTTTGCTCTTTGCTAATTTTGCTGGCATTAAGTAGTGCTGTGAGCACCCTCTGCTGCGTGCTCATTGGGAAGAAAGCGGAGGATGGAGGGTGCCAATAGAAACTGAGCAACCTGCAATGGCACAAGATGGTTGAATAATGAAATGCTGCCACAAGCTGCAGCTGCTTCAGCCTGGAGAGCAAGATGAGCCAATACAGGCTGGCTTGTTGCGTTTGTACCTTCAGCTGTAAGCAGGGCTGCCTGCTGCTTTGGGGAGGGCGATCTGCTTGGATTTCTTGGGAGGTGCAAGAAATCCCTTAGTAATTCATGAGGAAAGAGCTCTCCTACTAGATAAAGGCAGATCCTTTTCCTGTTTGCAGAACAGGTCAGAGACAGGATCAGGAAAACACATTGCCACTAACCCCGTAATCAGGCATAAAAACTCAAGTGCTCTACAAACCTCAACTCACACAACAAATCCTCTCCGATTGCTCCTGCCAGGGAGCGTTTACCTCTGACAGCCATGTAGCTGTGCTGCTGATTGACACAGCAGAAATGGAGCAACATGTTCTTACAGCATCTTGTTCGGTATCAGCAATTTAGCAGAAATATCACACCAAACACCCTCCCTGAAGGTACTGAATAAGACGGGGCTCGAATCAGCAAGGGCTGACACTGGGAACAGCAGAAATGTGGTTGATAAATTAGCACCCACTGTTTCCCTGCGTGGAGCTGGCAGGAGGTGGGGATATTTGTCTTTGCTGAAGAGATGAATGTTTTCATTTTGCATCCTCTGGTGTCCTTGTCATGGGTGAGGGAAGAGAAGTAAGTGGAGGTAAATTGATTTTGCAGGTATGGGAATGGATGTGTTGTAGGTGCTAAAAAACCTACATAATAATTCTTTGTATAATTAACAAAGAATAAACCCAGTCCCCTCCTCTGATTCATTCATGGTTTGATTTCCTTTTCTTGCAGTGTTTGACCTCCTAAGGAAAGGGTAAGTAGCCCTCCTGGGATCTCTTGTGTTGAAATTTTTGGTGTTCATCATTAGCTTCCTAGGTGAAATGGAGGTTTGATATTGTACGCTGGGGCAATCTGCTGTCTGCAGGCAAGCGCAGAGGAAGCAAAATCCAGCTGTAGTTGCCTTTGCACTGTTACAGCCTGGAATGATGTGAATAGTAATGGGCTGGGAGGACATGTTCTGGTGTCAAGCTTTGATCCGGAAAACAAATTTGATGCCAATTCCCCATCAGGTGCCTGGAAGAAAAGGTTTTAATAGGAATACTTTGCTGGGGTAACAGCCATATCATGGCTTCCTCTGGCATAAGGGGTGTGTGGTTGCATCAATGTTTACTTGCCACCCGCTGCCTTATTTTGCCCCTAGCACGAACATATTGTGGGAGGCTGTTTTGTTGGCACGTTTTTCCGTAGCAGGAGACATGATAAGGTGGTGGGAGTCTCCTCACTGGTTTTTGCTACACCTGCGCTGATTCTGCAGCTCCGCAGAGTCACAGCAAGGTCGGGAGAGCTGTGCCCAGGATGGGGGAGATTCCTGAAGGGCTGATTTTTCTCTCTGGCCCCATGAACAAACCTCTTGCAGGCTGCTGGCTCCAGCGGGTTGCTGGTGAGAGGCTTCCCAGTCTCCCTGGTGACCAGGCTGATAACTATCCTGTAGGAGAGGGGGAGGAAAAGAATGCTCCTGTAATCAGCTGTGGCCAGGGAACGTGCAGCTCGGCCGAGCACAGCCTGTCTGCCTCTAGCAGAAGGCAATTAGACTCCATTAGTGGTTCTGCCAGTCCTACCGCTTACATTACTTCGGCCTGGTTTCAGCAGCAGAAAAATGTGCATGAAGAGGGAGGGAAGGCAGTGGCAGAAAAATGCAAATGGGAAATGAAGGTCATCGATCAAATGGCGGCAAGGGAGAAGAGAGAAATGCTGCAGGAAGGATTTGCTGCTGGGTGCTGAGGGGAAGAGCTACAGAGCCTGGTTTTGGCAATGGGCTATTCTTGGCCAGGGTTTGGCTTGCAAGGACAGTGTGTCAGGAGCACTCACTTAAATCCAGCCTGAGTCAGTGGGCGTATGTCCAAATGCAAGGTCAAGCTGCCGAGCACAAGCAGGGTTACCCCGGTGCAGTGAAGTCCTTAGCTCCTGCCATTCGTCTGCTGGGCAACAGAAGATGCTGACTAGCTCTCACAGCCTCTTTGCCTTCAGCTTTCAGCAGGCACAGGCAGGAGAGGGGCTTTTAGAGGATACCGTGCATCTCTCAGCAGTGGCAGCATACAAAGGAAAGGAGAGGAGAAGCTGACCAGGTAACCTTGGCTGTTTAGGGCTGAATGGCTGAGTTCTGGTGGTGGCTGAACCCTGAACAGCAAAACAGGTTTTCAAAGCAGTTTAGCGCGATGCACTGGAAATATTCCCACTTAACCTTTGAGCCAGTGGTTCATGTCTAGATTCTGCCTTGGTTTAGACTATCTGCACACTGATGTTGCTTCAGGACTGAGCCCCAGCAGGCGTGACATCCAGTGCACAGCAAAGGGCACTCTGTCCCCACTGCTGCCTGGTACCTGCTGGTGATGCTGGTGCTCACAGCCTTGAGCAGCTTTAGCAAGAAACCAAAAGCCAGATCCAGTTTTGTTCTTTCACTATGCTTTTCGTATTAGGACTCTCAGTGAATTAAGTGTTTGCCCTATTTTGGCAGACAGCAGCAGTTAATCCTGGTGTTGATGAGGGCTCTGTGGCTCACGCTGGCTCAGACTACGCAAATCCACCCATCACCGCTAGCTGAGCTCACTAACCTAGGCGTCACCGTGTCCAGAAAGGATGGCTGCACCTCCGTCCTGTGTCATGGCACCCAGAACCTCTTGGGAGCCTGGCCCTTGGTGCTGGGGACATAGTGATGGAAAACCTGAAACTCCTCCAGCAAGGGGGTTTACTGCCATTCTCCAAAGTACTTAGTTACTCTTCCTCTTCCTAACAGGCCTGTCATGGAGGTACCAAGTGATCAGCCCTTTAGCGAGGAGCAGGCTCGGCTCTACTTCCGAGACATCGTCCTGGGCATAGAGTACTGTAAGTACCACCAGCACTGACAGCAGCTTTGCAGAGCGTGTGCATAAGCCTCCTGCTCAGCTGGGGAGAAGCCTCTTGACTCTGGTGGGCTGTCAGTCAAGTGAGCGAGGTCCCCTTTAATTGCATGTGATGGGGTTTGCAGTTGGTAGTGGCCCCGCTCAGGTCAGATGTACCCAGGCAGTATCACAGATGCTGGGAGCAGGCGTTCCTTAGAAAGGACATTATGAAAATAGTGGCTTCCTTTTTTCTTCTATTTATCCCTTTTTGGAGAGCGTCTTTGATGGCAATAGCAGAGCCAGAAAACGGGTGTTTGCAGTGACACAGACTGAGTCAGTTAGCGTCAGCTGGAACAAATTGCTGTCTTCAGCTTAGCAGGGCAAGCGCCGGCCATGGGGAGAGCTGGTGAGCAGCACTGGGAGGCTGTCTGCCCTTGTCGGCTCCCTCCACAGCATCAGTTTCTGACTTGTCATCACTCAGGGCTGTGTTTTGATGAGAGCCCAGAGCTGCTGCGCCCTCCCAGGGAGGTGGTGACTCAAGTGTGTTCCAAGGCTCTGTCCGGAGACTCCAGCAGCAGGTTTCCTGTTTGTAGCCTATTTGATTATCATCACCTTTTTTCAGTAAGTCTTCTCCCAATGTGGCTGAGGCCAGATTCTTTGCTGAGCGCCTATTGTGAAGAGTACAAGGAGGCCACGATAGGTCTGTAAATGACAGCAGGAATTTTTCTAGCCCCATTGTAGCTGACATGTCCCTGCTGGCATGAACCTGGTGGGTGTGGGAGAAGAGGGGTCCCTGAATTGAAGACACAAGGTAGAGTGGTGTGCTGGCATCTTGTGAGCGTGGGCCCTGAGGAGCAGTGATGGCTGGCTGGTGTTTTCCCTCATGGACTCTTAGCAAAGCTGGCATGTCCATGTAAACTCTTGTTCTCTGCAGCGGGGGATGTGAGGCTGTCAGATGCTGCATTTTGCTCACTGCTGATCTGCAGACCTTGTGCTGCAGACTTCGTGGTGGGGCTTCTCTTCTGACCTGTGCCAGCAGTGGGAGGATACCCATGAAATTGCCCGTTTCTTTCTCTGTAAGACAGACCTCTGAAAGTAGCAAGCACAGTAGAGCTGGGCATTTATGGGTGCAGGACGCATCCATACCATGCAGGGGGGTGTGGGTCAGAGAGCCTGGTGCTTTGATGTGTGGTGCTGGTAGCTGGCATTACTCCCATGCTGTGTCTAAATATATCACACTGCATATTCCCACTCCTCCTGAGCCTCCTACCAGCATTGTCACCAAGTCAGAAGGCACAACTCAGATCCCTTGTTGCTCACTCACGTTAGCATGAGCCCCTTCTCTCCCTTTTGCAGCAGAAGGTCCCTACCTTTATCCTCAGCGCTGCTCCTTGCACTGGAGCAGTTCATGCACAGGGTGCTACCAGGGATCCATGTGGCATGGAGGTACCCATGAGTCTGCTGGTCTGCAGTTACTGCTTGTGTACCAGCTGAGCGCATTGTCAGACAAACTGCTGGTGAGCTGCATTTGTCTTTATGCCTGTTTGATTCTGCTGTCCTCCATGTAGACAGCTCTCCATAGAGTTTAGTGATCTCATCATTGACTGCTTTCTCTGCACGTTGATGCACTAAAGAATTGACCACGGTTGGATGGCTGAATATGAGAAGAAAGAGATGATACACCTTTTGCAGAGGCAATTCATGCCTTGCAGATCTATTCGTTTTCCAGAGGAGTCAACAAACGTGTAGATAAGGGTGATCCTGTTACTACATTGTGTTTCGATTGCCAAACAGCTTTTGATTAGATCCATTAACAGTAGCTCATAAAGCAGCTCATAAGTCTCCTCTTTGGTTGGATGGCCTCTTGTGGATTAATAACTAGACAATCAGGAAAGAAGGAATACAGTTTTCACAATGGAGAAGAGTCACTAGTGCAGTTAAACAGGAATCCATAATGTGGCCTGGGTTGTTCAATATATTCCTAAATGACCAGAAAAAGGGTAGAGTACTCTAAGAGAGATTGGTGATGACATCTAGTTATTCAGGATAGTCGTTGTTAGAACTGACTGTGAAGACTGGCAGGAAGGTGCCATGATAGCAAGTGATGGCATGATAAAATGGCAGATAAAAGTTTCATGTTGCTGACTGCAGGGTAATGCATGAGGGGGAGAAACAACACTAAAAATAGGTACATAGCGATAGGCTCTAAATTAGCTGTTCTCACTCAGGCTTCGTTCTGGATAGTTCTCTTGAAAATGCCAGCCCATTACTGACAGTCAACAAAGCTAACAAGGTTTGGGGAATTACTGGGAATGAAATAGAGAAGAAAACAGAAACTGCCATTATACAGTTACTTAGATCTGTAAGAGCTCTTAGATACAGGCAAGGAGTATCTTGAATACTTTGTGCAACTTGGCTAAGCCTGTCTTAGAAACAGCTCTCTACAACTGAAAAAAGCCTGAGAAGGGTGATCAGGATGGTCCTGGAACATCTTCTGTGCAGAGATGGAACATCTTCTGTACAGAGATAAGACCAAATCTCTTAAGATTTGAAAATTATCATGGGAAGGGGTGATATGACAGAGGCTTATAAAATCTTAAGTGTCAGGGGAGTGGTGAACAGGCAATGAATCTTCTCTGTCTCTAAAAACACAAGAACTGAGGGGTAGCAGAGAAAATAATCAGGTATCAAATTTAAACCAGAAGGAATTACTCTTTCATGTAGCCTGTAATTAAACTGTGACATTCATAGCTAGAGGAGATAGCAGGTGCCAGAACTGAATGGGCTCAAAGTGATTAGACAAGTCTGTAGAAGAAAAGAGCATCAAGGACTATGAGATACGAGGATTGCAGGCAGTGTTTGCCATCGGGCTGCCTAAAGAAGGGAGCATGAAGGTGTTACATCTCTCTGCCTGATGCTTTTCCTCAAGCTATTGACCCCGGCAGGAGATGAGGTGCTGGGGTAGGTGGCCTTTGGCTTGGCTCCTCTTCCATCCAGCAGCTTGTCCACACCATCCTTGAGGTTATCGCTGTGCTGACCTGGCAGCAGAGGTAGCTGTGCTGTGCCAGGCTCTGTGAGACTAATGTAGGTTAGCTTGGTGTCTCTCAGGCATGGTAACCTTTCATAAACCTGGCTTACTTTGGCAGTGCAAATGCATGGTTTTGGTAGCAAATCTGAAGGCAGGGCAGCCAGAAGAAGGAGGGACGAGGACACTTGAGCAAGTGATCATCATCCCCAGTCAATGAGCAGCATGCAACATGTGAAAGGTCAGACATGTGTGAGACAGAGCCATATCACCCTCCCTGCTTAGTCCAAGGTGAGATTTTTTCCAGCTGTTTCAACTTTCGGAAATAAGTACCTGCTTCTTTCACAAACCAGAGGGAATTATTTCAGATGTGCTTTCAAAAAGCCAACATGTAGCTGTGTCAAACTCAAAAGGAATGTTTCATGCTGCTGTAGTGCTTTGAGCCACATCTGTCTTCGTTTCACTGATTTCTGGTGGCCCCTGCAAGCTCAGCAGCTCCTCAGAGCCAGAGCAAGCCCCTTGCTTTTGTTGAAGACTCACTTGGTTTCAAAAACCTGCAGAGAACAAGTCTCTTGACTGTAACAGACCTTGCCAAGGCAGAGGAAGGTGGTTTGCAGTGCCTTGGTCCATCTCCACACTGTAATGCAACACCACCTCATTTTTTGTCTAAAACCAGTGGGTGGGAATGAAATCAATGTTTGCAAGTCTGTGACAGTCCAGAAGCTTCCACGTTCTGCCAAAATCAGTCAGGTCACCCCAGGAAGTCAGTGGAAATGTATACATGAATGGAAAGCACAAGACTGTGTTTCAGTAGAGTTTGAAGGGCAAAGACTGCAGCTTTTTATATTCTCATTAACATTCATGTTATAGCAGAACCTGTACGCCTCAGCTGCGAGATCCAAGCTCTGCTGTGCTGGATGCTGCTGGCATAACAGTTCCTGCTCAGAGGAAACTTTAAGAAGATAGTCAAAAAGGAAAAAAAAAAAAAGTGAAATGTGGGTAGTCCTAGGCAGAGGGAGTGAAACAGGGCAGTAAATTATAGGATGCCCAAACACTCCCAACAACAGGAACAATAGGATGCTTTATTTTGGGCTCTTGAGTAACCACTTATTTTATTAGCGAATGAAAGTTAAAAATGGTGTTCTCTCAGAACTGCTGGGTAAATGTGTGGCAATTATTATGTAACTACAGAGGGAAAGTGCACCGTTTGTGCATACTGAAGGAGAAGTGTTGCCAGGCAATCTAGAGATTGCAAGGTAATTTAAATGTAAGCATACATAATTGTTATGTAATTTGGGAGACTCAATAACCATGCAGCTGCTTGAAGCTCGCAGTCGTCACAGCAGCAAATGCATCATTGCTGGTTGGGTTTTATTAAATTAGAAGTTGCAAACTGGATTCCTGTCGGAGCCTGCAAGGCACTAATCCAGGCCAGTGCACTGCCCTTGGTGCAAATGGTACGTGGTGAGTGGGAAAGGGCCGCAGGAGCCAAGCCAATGGGAAACGTGAGCTGACCTTTTAAATTACTGGTGGTGGCATACGGTCCATGGCCACTGTGTGCCCATGGGGACTGGACTCCACTCGTTACTCGTGACACTTGCCTGGGGTGGAGGCCTCCTGTGAGAGTGCTGGCTGTGGGGAAAGGTGTCTGGAGGGAGTCAAAGTCAGTGTGATGAGAGCAGAAACATCCCATGCTGGGTGGGAAGCCTGGCTTAGGCATGCTGGGAGGCAGGGACAGATGCCCTGGAGAGAGCTGAGAGCTCCCCCATCCAGGCAATGGCATGGTGCTGCCTTGCTTTGTTGACTGCTTTTGCCTGGGTTTCTGGGTTTAGTACATTTAATACCGGGAAGTGCACTTTGACACGTGCATGGTCTCAGCCTCGTTCGCTGATCAGTGAAGAAACAGAGGCAGGTTCAAGGTCTGAGAGCTGGGGAGATCTGCCTATGTGGAGTATCCCTTCCTCTGGCCCATGAGCTGCTGGGAAAATATATTAAGCTTAAGTGTGGTAACAGGTAAACTGGTTCACCTGTTCTCTTTTCATATGCCTGTCTTAGACCTGGGCTCTGTTGTGCGGACTACTTCAGGAGTCATTTAAGCACTTGTAAACTTTAATGCCCATCCTGGTGAAATGGGCCTTATGAAGGAAAGTGTTTTTGTTCCCACTTGCAAGACTTCGCCAGCACTGATGGCATTGCACACGCACCCTCGTGAACTAGGGAGGTAGGCTGTCTGCTTGTTGTAAGTACCACTGGAGTGGTAATTCCAGAATGTACTTAAGTGCTTTGGATGGAAAAGTTTTGCTATTTGTGTCATTAACTAAAGCATGTGCTTAAGCCTCTCTGTGAATTGGGGATATGTGCAATTACCTCCCTTTCCACTTGTAACTTCCCTCTAGTAGTACTTATCTGGGGTTATTTAAGCTTCAGTCTCCCTTCTAGTAAGGCAAACATTGCTTTCCCAGTGATACTCAGCAGAAGTAGATGTGCTGGATAGTGAGTAGTCACTGAAGGAGTTAGCAGCTGCAGCAGGAGTCAATCCTGAAAGCCGGGAAGTGAGTATGGTGCTCCCCCGCAGAACCAGGCAGCTGCGGGTCAGCCCAAGGTGCCTCACAACCGGGACCCACCAGCAGTGCCGGCCAAGCGGGCATCCAGCTGTGCACCCTGCAGCATGCCTTCCAGCACCCTGAGATCGGTGGCTCAGGCATTTCCTCGGTCAAAGGTTGTGTCTTTATCTAATAGCCTCTGATATTGTTCCATTCATTTGTCCAGTCCCTTTTTAAACTTGTGTAAATCTTTGTCTGCTACTTCCTACTTACATACTGTGGCAAGCAGTTCCCATTCGGGGTTGAGTCTGATCCTGCAGGTTTCAGCTGATGCCAGGAGTGACTTAGGAACAATCATGCCCTCTCCGCGCCACCACTGTTTTATAGGCCTCAATCACAGGGGTGACTTTTCAAGGCTGCAGAGTCCTTGTCTGTGCCAAGTGTCCTTCCACCCCTTTGACCATCCGTTAGAAAAAGCTAGCAGTCCTGGAGTCCCCCAAGCCTCAGTAATTGAGGGCACAACAATATTTCAGAGCTGTCTTCTACAGTAAGTGTGGCTGAAAATACTTACTGCAGGAGTTGACATATTCCTGCCCCCCAACAAAGCCTACAGGTTTGCTGGACAAAGACAGTTATTCTGCTGTTTTACTTCGGATATCCTGGGTATGGTGATACCTGAATACAGGTTTGACTTCTTGAAGGCAATAAAATTTCCTTCTGGATTGACTCAGTAGTGACTTACATTTAATAGCTGCACAGTAAATGGGTTTGAGTGAAGGTGAATTTGGTGTCATGCCAGTTTGTTTTGGCAGATGAACAGTGGAAACCAGTACCAGGTGAATTGTGCAATGAGAGGATTTTCTTCCAGTGTCAGGCTGCTGTCTGCTGGCTAGAAATGTTTTCCTTATTGTGAGCAGATGTTTGGTTCAACACAAGAAGTAGATACCTTTAAACTCTTCTCCAGTGGCAGGAGACGTATGTGGGAGCTGCAGGAGAGTTTGTGAGAGAGAAGTGTACTCCATCAAAAGACATGAGGGATATGCCAGGCAGGTATCCCAGTTGGGTTTTAGGATTGGGACACAAGTAGCTTTGCTTAGTGGGAGCCTAAGGAAGGAATAAGAATTAGCAAACAAAAGGTCTGTCTAAGTAGGTAGCCTGGCCGTCACACTAGCCAGCAGCAGACACTCAGCACAGAACACGCATGCAAGCTTGACCCAGGGGAAAACCCTGCTGACTTGCACAGTCAAGATGAAGCACAGCGGCTGTCCCTTCTGCTGTTCAGCTGCAAGCTCAGTATTTTATCTGGCTCATGAGAAGCTGAAACAATTGCTGTCAGTGTGGCTGAAAGGAAGAAAAAACATTATTTCGCGCATTCTCTGTAGAAAATGCACAATTTCTTACTGCAACTGTGTCTAGGGAAACTAAGGGTGTCAATTCTGGTACCCTCCTCAGAGGAATGCTTGACTCATCTGTGTGAGCTATTGGGTTGAAGGGGAGGGTCATGACATGCAGCTAAAGCCGTTGGGAAGTTACCTTTCCAGCAGCAGTTCTCTGCAGGGCGCCTGCATGAATGCCTGCATGAATGCCTGTGATGCTCTGGAGCCCTGCACACTAAGCCTGGAGCAATAACGAAGTACCTGATGTGCAGATCAAAGCTGGCTTTTCTGAGATAAGACTTAATCTACTTGATCATCAATACGTGAGTATAATTTCCATTATCTTAAAAGAAAATTTAAGCAAACAAATCAACAGCTGAGTCAGCATGGGCTTATCTATTCTGAAGAATATCTACTGCAATGTAAGCCCAGGGTAGGCGCTCTCAAGCATCAGTGGTGTAGATGGGTTTGATCTGGTTTGGCTCTTGGCAGAGGTGAGTTCCTCAGACCTCATGTTGGCGTGGGCCAGCACAGCTGTGATGGAGCCATCACAGTCTGTGATGGAGCTGCTGCATGCTCTCCTGTGACTCCAAGCGAGGTACTTGATCCATCTCTGCCTCCGTTCCCATGTGTGGAATGAAGACCTGCTCCTTCCCTGCTCCTGCCTCTTGCCTGTGCAAGTTCAGAGCCCCTCAAAACCAAGCATGTTGAGGTGGGGGTTCTCGACTGCAACTACAGCTACAAGGTGCTGGGTGTTATAAATGACATCACCAGGAGAAGAGGGGCTGGCTTGTGTTTTATCACTTGCAGAGCTCTATTTAGATGATTAAAAAAAAAAAACCAAACAACAAAACAAAACAAAACAAACAAAAAACCTTTTATGTAGCTGCAAGTGTTGCTGATGCTGATCGATGAGGACTTTGTATAGGAGTGGGATTAATTAGCTGGTGGAGCAGATCAGAGGGATGTGCTAGAGCCTCTTAGGAAAGATCAGGCAGTTTGATTTTTGTTGTTGTTGTTTGATGCAGTTATGTAAGTGATTGTGCTTGGGGTTAGATGCATCCCACGGCACAGACTGTGCAGGTTGTTTTGGCAGTACTTGCTGCACGTACCCTGCTACCCACCTTCCCAATGGTACCTTGAATGTTGGCATGTGTGTAGCTGTGGCAGGAAGCTCTGCATGTCCTCTGTGACTGGTGAAATATGGTGTGCTCACATGGGCTGGAGGACAGGTGTAGAAAGGCAGCCTTTGGCAAAGCTACCTCTCCTTCCTCTTCCCTGTTGCTTCCTACCAGCAGTATCCCATACCTTATCCCTTCTGCCGGGAGCATGGTGGGCAACAGGGTGCTGAAGATGGAGCACAAATGGAAGCTGAACTCTTCGAAAGGACTGGGAAGTGCTGGGTGTTGGGATCATCCTTTGCAAAACCTGAGCTTAAGCAACATATTCAAGTGGCTGAGGTTTGATGGATGCAGCAAGAGAGTGGCAAAATAGTGAACAGAGCTGAGAAAATCAGAGCTGGGATCCTTGCCCCAGCCACTACTCGAAACCCCTGCAATGGGCTGAGCATGGGAAGGAAGCGCGTTCCCCTTGCACAGCCCACTACATCCATGTCCTCCAGCTCTTTCTCAGTGGAGCATTGCCGACAAGTACAGAGGCTTGCTTCAAAGAACAGCCTTCTGTTTTAAGCTCTGGATGGTGGTGCAGCAGTTTCCTTGGGAGGGTGTTAAATCATTTCTTTGCTACAGGGGTGATGTGAGAGTAATACTAAGCAGACTCTGCAGTAGCACCATATGGATTGCTTTTGCCCTTGAATAGGAATGGGATTCTGTTTTTAATCAAGTATAATTCAGCATCAGCCTCAGTAAATAACAGGATGTGTCAGTGCATTGCAAAGTTTTACATGTATAATTTTTAAATGGGCTTCTAGTAAGTTGGTATTAACCTGCTGGAGCTCTAGGGTTTCCAGAAGGGAATGCAGTGTGTCGTGGTTTAGCCCCAGTCGGCAACTAAGCACCACGCAGCCGCTCGCTCACCCTCCCCCTCCCCGGTGGGATGGGGGAGAGAATCGGAAGGGCAAGAGTAAGAAAACCCACGGGTTGAGATAAGAACAGTTTAATAATTGAAATAAAATAATAATAATAGTAATAATAATGATAATAATAATAATAATAATAATTGTAATGAAAAGGAGAACGAGAGAGACAAACAAAACCCAGGGAAAAGAAAACAAGTGATGCAACCGCTCACCACCCGCCGACCGACACCCAGCCAGTCCCCGAGCAGCGATCGCTGCCCCCCGGCTAACTCCCCTCGGTTTATATACTGAGCATGATGTCATATGGTATGGAATAGCCCTTTGGTCAATTTGGATCAACTATCTTGGGCTGTGCCCCCTCCCAACTTCTTGTGCACCTGGCAGAGCATGGGAAGCTGAAAAAGAAAGTCCTTGACTAGCCTAAGCATTACTTAGCAACAACTAAAACATCAGTGTGTTATCAGCGTTCTTCTCATACTAAATCCAAAACACAGCACTATGCCAGCTACTAGGAAGAAAAGTAACTCTAACTCAGCTGAAACCAGGACACAGTGAAAGGCATCTTCTTTTAAAAGGACCAAGGAACAATCTCTCTTTTTCTAGCAGTCCTATCTCTGCTGCCTCTTGGTCTTCACTGGCTGTTAATCTAGGCAGACAGTTCCCCAGGTGTTTGCTTCTGAATGAAAAGGAAAGCCTATTTAGTCTCCGAATAGCCTGCGGTATCTAGAAATGAGGAGTATTTATGAAATGAGTTGAATGTTGCAAAAAAAGCTGGCTTGTCCCACAGAAGGCAGCCAAGGGACTGAACAGAAAGAAATTATGTGCTCAGCGGGGCTTTGCTAATGAGCAGTGATGGAGCAGGGAGGCAGAGCGGCAGGAGACCTGCAGAGAGCCCAGGCAGGGCTGTGTGCTGCACGCACAGACAGGAGCTAGCTGGCTCAGCAGCAGACATCCTCCCCAAAATCTGCCCTTTCTCCAGCCCCATCTACTGTACCACAGCCACTGAAGATTCACCCCTGCCTGAACACTGCTTTGCAATACGAGTGATGCAGGATCTCTAAGCCACAGCACAGTTTACAGCCGTGATGCTCCAGGACCTTGGCCCTGCCCCATACCTTCCCGAGCGAGTGGGTAGAGCCAGGCGGTGAGATCCTCTTGGGGACAATGTGTGTGCTAACAGCAGTGATGATGCTTGGAGTACTGGCTTTCTGCAAGAGTTTCATGTTGTAGTTATTGAAGTCGTTTGGCTCTGACTATTGCAAGCTTAGTTCTGCAGGGACGCTGACCCCGGTTCAGAGGCATGTAAGCCTATGCTTTCTTTTAATACCATTCCCACATCACCCGCTGGCTTTTCACAGAGATGATGTTCAGCATGTGCCAAAGCGGTGTCCTAAATGGGCATGTTTTGTGACCTGGAAGTACAAACAAGCTGTTTATTCCCTGGACAGTCAGCACCCAGAGTGTTTGCAGCCTCGGAGGCGTCTGGATGGCAGAGTACCACCAGGCAGCTGTGACAGCCTCTTGGCATTAAAGACACACTGTCTTGCTGTCTAGGGCCAAGGTGAGAAACCATGTTTGTGGTGCCGATGAAGTTATGGATAGGTGGATGCAGACTGCCTTGAAACTGCTGAAAGGATGTGAGTAATCCGGGTGTGCTGCTGGAGAGGCTTTCAGAGAATCCATCCTGGGACAAGGTCTGCCATAAGGATGCAAGGTCACGGGCAGCTTTTCATGAAGCTGCATGTGCTTTTTTCTGCCCCTGTTGGGAAGGTGTGAAAGCAGGAGAAGCAGGCAGCCCCAGCACAGCACACCCCACATCCTTGTTGCTCTGAGAAACTCTGGATTCCTCTGTTTTGTACCTGAACAGCCAAACCACTGTATCAATGCTAATATCAACTGAGTTAAAGTACCTTGTAATGAAGAAACAAAACAAAGCCCTGAAAAGCCAGATTTTCAAGGAGACCTTTTATTTTGGGTAGTTGTTTCATATGGGCTTGAATTTGAACACCCAAGTACGGGTTCATCCAGCTGCTATAGGCAGTAAGTGCAGCATACCTGCCAGAGGCTCTGTCTGAAATCAAGAGGGACAGAGGAAGATGGTCTTTTCCCAACTGTTGCTCACACCCTGAGTGCTCTGAATCCTTCTCTGAGGTTGTATCTCTCCAGCACATAGCATCAGCCTTCAGCAGGCTTTTCTTAGGTGCCTGCGCTCCATGCCCAAAGTCAGGAGACAGTCTAGACTTTTAGGCATGATTTCCCTTGTTTCTGAGCACCCTGGGGCTCTAGGGTTTGACTAAGTCCAACTTCCGATGTGCCTGGTCAGACTTTCTAACACAAGTTGTGATGGAAACATAGTACATGCGCCCTCACCTGTCATACCTGCTTCGTTCATGGGGTGGCTGTGAGGTTTAGCAAACATATTTCTCAAGCGCTTTAGGATCTTTGCCTAGACGATGCTCTAGAAATCCATGGGATTGTTATTCAGATGCAAATATGCCTGAAATACTCTTACCTTTCCACTGAAGGATGGGTCTAATAAATCCGAATTTAACAGAGCGCTGCACAATCAGACTTTCTCCTAAGGGCTCTGTAATACCTTACATTGTTTCATTTTCATTATGAAGAGGTATTGATCTATTCTTTGAATCTGGTCTGTCTGCACAGAAAGTGCAGAGCATCTTGGAGCCCAGGGAAGTTGTTCCAGTGAGCTGCTGACCTCTGCTTTTAGAGCAAAATCCTTTCCAGGCAAAAGCAACAAGTGGAACCATTTTGTCAGTTTATCAAAGCAGCTTCAGTAAAGTGCTCTGCTTTGGCCAGCTCAGCATCGATTTTAACCTTGGGAGGGATGCAGACAGGTACATCTGCATGGGAATGAGTGGTTTTTGGCTGTTGATGTCCACCTTGTGTGTGGCACATGGGGCCTCGGAGGGGAGCACCAATGGGATGGTCCTTCCCAAGGCTGCGTGCATCCAGCACCCACATCCCCATGGCTGGATGGCGTGGATCTCAGGGCAGTCTTGCCAGGGCTGACATCTGCCTGTTTTGTGACTGTTTTGTAATGTCGGAAGCAAAAAACCCAATGCCTCGTTGTGGCCAGTCTCTCTGAGCAGCACACAGAGTAGCTGGAAGTTCCCTCTGGAAGGCATGGACTCAGCTTAGGGGTTCCCATTTCCCCATGGAGAGAACTAAGGGGAGGTCATGGGTTCATTTAAAAGAAAATCCCCAAACCCTCATGGAGCAAGTTTAGGTGTGGTGATACAGATACTTTGTTTATGTTCCTTTAATGCACATTAGGGTTTTATTTATGTTGAAACTGCTTTTCCTTCTCTACTGTGCCTGATGCGGTCCTGCTCCTGTTTGCTGGTGGCTGTGTCACAACATGTCCTTAGTCCCAAGGACAGGACGAGTGTTTTGTTTTTGGGACTTCTGGTCCTGGCTTCCAGTGACATTCAATAGCAATCCTAACAAAGCTGCCTTTCCTAAGTGCTGCTCTTATGTCTGCAGAGGGAATGAACTTGCTCCCAGATGCTTCAGGTGGTGAAATTAGAGGGTTAATTTGTGCTGGTGATTGTGTTTAACTGACTGTGGCTGTCACCTGCTCCCCTTGGGTGGCTCCATGGGTTGCGTGGTTGTCCCTTCTGTACAGTCATTAGCAGTCTGGAGGGTATCATTAGTGGCTTTTATTTCTGAGATGCTTAGCTCTCCCTCTGGAGTTCTGTGGGGATAACACCATCTTTTCCTCTGCATGTTGTGCTGGAAATGCAGATCACGCTGGTTTAACGAGTACCTTTCCTGCAAGACAGCTGTCCCTGGGCTCCTTTTGCAGTGTGTGGCAGTGATGCTTGTGTCACTGCAGGCACATCCCACCGCTTGGCCAGTCAGTCTTTGGCCAGCCCTGCTGAATTAATTGTTCCTGCTCGTCTCCCTGCAGTTGCATTATCTGCAAGAGATCTGGACTTGCAGCAGAAGCTGGTGGGTTGGGAAGTTTTTCTGCGCTTAGTGGTGTTAATGTTGTGCAGATGAGCAGTCTTGCTTCCTTTCTGCAGCTCTCAAGGCAGGTTTTTTCTATTGCCTACAAGTGGACTTGGGAATGATTTTGGGGGAATCTTTTACTCTTTGTTCTGGAGCCCTGTGTTGTACTGAACTGTACCAGTGGCAAGGCACAGCACAGGAGAGGTTAAGACTGCATTTTGAAGCCTGAAGCCCATTTTGAACAGCTGTACAGGGCAGGACACCCACAGTGGCTGGCAGACTGGGACTTTAAGAACTGTGCTTCTTCAGAGCAGAAAAGGGATGTCAGGTGGCCTTCAGGTTAGCGGCTCCACACCAAATCATTTCTTGGCAGAGGTGAGCTCTTGCTCTTACAATTTTTGTAGCTGTGATGGAGCCTTGTTCATTTACACCAGCTGGTGCTCGGTGCACAATTCCTGTCCCCCATCCTTCTCCCTTCATGGCTATTGCCTCTGCACAAGGCAGCTAGACAGGGGAGAGGATCTGCAGACAGCTAAGTCTTTTGAGCCAGCTGGCACAAGACTTTCACTACTGTCACGCAAAGCAGCATGGCGTGTGGGTTGGACACTGCTCCCGGCACTGCCACTCCTGACCTAGCCAGCCACTTCTCCTCTGTGCCCATCTCCTTCCCATCCCAGTTTGTCGTTATTTAAACTGTGTGCCAGGTTTGCAGAAGTCCCTGGCTGACACTGCATTGCAAAGCCCTGGGATGTGTCAGGTGCACTTCTGAAAGCGCAGCCTGTGCTCCTCTGCCCTACAGGCACTTGTGCTGATTTCCTCCTCTGAGCAGTCAAGGTCAGAGACTGTCGCTGTCCCCAGTGCTCACATCAAGCGCATGGTGGTTCTGGTCTGGGAGGCACAAATGTTCATTGACCCTAGTGTTTGATGGCTTTGATTTTTGCAAAGGATGTGTTTCTTATTTCTTTGTTCAACGTTCATATACCTCCTGTGCCTAACAGCCAGCAGTGCCCAGACCTGCTGAGTACCAGGCTGAGATGGGCACTGAACAAACACAGAGCATCTGGCAAATGGCATGTGTTTTTCCTCTACTTTTATTAGATTGTGCAAAGGCAGGGAATGTGTTTTACAAGATAAATAGTTATTTGATATGGGAATTGGTTTTAGGGTTTGTTTTGGTTTTTTTACTTACCTGTATGGAAGAAATAATAAAAAGCCTAGAGTACCTGCTTGCCTAGTGTAACTCCGTCAATTTTCACAGACTTAGCTCCAGGGATGTGCTTGTATGGCCCACATATATTTGTGGCCTGTAATTTTTTTAGAGGCATTGGGAATCTTAGCCCTATGGTATCAGGCATGATACCAGACAACCTGCATGAAAGGCAGCTCATAGCTCCTGAAGGGAAAATTCACTCCCCCCACACCCTTTTTTTTGCTCTCCCTATATTACCATAATGAAATGTCAGCTTGCCACCAGCTTTGCTGAGGAGCAGATGTCTCTTCATAATTACTGTTGTTGCAGGGTTTTCAGTGTTTATCCTGACTGTCTAGCTGGGCTGTTACAGCGTTAACTGGCTTCCATCACAGCGTGGCCACGCAGTTGCTGCACATCTGGAAGAGGATTTAAGTGCCAGTGCTCTCCAGCGAGCTTGTGTCTGCTGGGTCTCCAGATCAGGTCTTTAATGTGCTAAGGACACCATCCCCCCCCATCCCCATCTCTCTCCTTAGTGCTTTAAACTAAGGAGAGAGAGGTCTTTGCAGAAAAAGTATCTGCAGGTGTGACTTCCCCTCCCCAGACATGGCCTGCTGGAAAGTTGGCTTGAAAAGACCAGAACAGTTACATGAAGTTTGTTCGTTCTTGGTCCTAAAACACAAGCTGGGATGCTCTGTAGGGCAGGCTGCCTTTGTGGCAATGTGTTGACCAGGTTTGTAAAGCAGGAAAGGGTTAGACCAGCATTTTCCCCCACCCAATTTCCTATTTCCTAAGAGATATGAAAAGTGCTTATAGGGAGGTATAAAAACAAACATACTCCATTTGCAAGAAGGAAATGTGAAAATGGTGGTTGGGGCTGGGGGAGGAGGGAGGACGAGGGGTCCTGTTCCCCTAGGAAGGGCAGTAAAGACTTAGAGGACTTCTTCTCCTGTTCAGTAAAGTCTCCTGGGTTTTCTACAGTTCTGCTTTTGGGGTAATTTTGTGTTCTGAAACTTGTTTTTTTTATTTTTAAATTTGTTCTCCAAGTTCCTGAGAAGTTAGCCGCTTTCCTACAGCACCCTGCTGCTGCTTCAGTCAGTGGCACAGAAATGGCTTTCTTGCAACTGCAATATTGCTTCCCAGATAGCTTGTAACGAGAGGGATTTTTGTTTGTTTGCAGTGCATCTCGCTCTCCAAGCTCTTTGCAAGGGTTTCTTTCATTTTGGATGTACAAACATTTCAGCTGGTGCCCACAGTTGGCCTCGTGGAGCCAGGATAGAGCTGGAGTCTTTGCTGCAGCCTCGTGGAGCAAAGGGCCACGTGTAGGAGCAGCCTTTGCTGTGAAGGACTGTGTGGCAGAGGTTTGGCCACGGCTCTGGGTGCAAAAGTGGTTGGAGTAGCTGGCAGCTTTGGGCATTTGAGGTGATACAGAACAAGTTGAGGTCGTTTCTCTGGGCCCCATTGTAAAGCATGGCTAGAGAGAGAGCGCTTTTTCGTCTGCACTGGCACCAACCAGCTGGTGATTGCTCCCTGGTCAGAGTTATCTTTTGAGTTGGAAATACCCACTGATTTGTGAGCTGTTGGCTGGACTTGGCACTCTGCTGCTAGTTGTCTTGTTTTGCCTAAATATCTCCTCTGGGCTTGTTTCATTCTGCCTGTGGTTCTGCCCCTTTTGATTAGCTTTACAGTGCTGCAGTTTCAAAATAAACAAATTAAAAATGAACCTCTCTATTTGGATCCCATAAACCTTTAATACAGCAAGTTGCCCAATCCATCAGCTGGTCAGATGAGGTCAAGCAAATTTGCAAGACTTGAGTGATTACTTTCTCTAACAGCTCTGCTTGGTCCCACTGGTCGGACTGTTTCTGGGTTCGTGTCCGTTCTTTGCATAATTACTGGTGACAGATGTATTTCTGAGTGGTGTACTCTGGTGTATGTCCCAGTGAGGCACCGAAAAGGAATGGCTATAGGAAATGGCACTTCAACTACATTATACTGCATATCCAGCAGCAGCTTTGAATGGCGTGCCTGAGCTTGCATCTTTTATTTTCATCCTCCTGGAAAGGTTTCCCCTGGGTCTGTTTGCTGCCATGACAGACCATGCTCCTGGTTCTGTTTGGGTTTTTTTGTTTTTGTTTTGTTTTGTTTTTTTAGTGCACTACCAGAAGATCGTTCACCGGGACATCAAGCCTTCCAACTTACTCTTAGGAGATGATGGGCATGTCAAAATTGCTGATTTTGGAGTCAGCAATCAATTTGAAGGGAATGATGCCCAGCTTTCCAGCACAGCAGGGACACCAGCCTTCATGGCACCAGAGGCCGTTTCAGACACTGGCAAAAGTTTCAGTGGAAAGGTAGGTCTTTGCTCACAGCTGATGTCTCCTGGGACACCCAGGCATGGCACAAAGGGCAGCACGACACCACATCCTTTGCATGTTGCCCACCCAGGGTGGTTATTGAGTAAAACCGAAGCTCTAATTCTGTCTTCAGTCCAGGCAAAACTTACATTGGTTATTCTGTGCAGCAGGCAGACAAGACTTTGCTGTGGATCCCTGCCCAGACAGGAGCCATGTTAGAGCCCTTTCCCTGCCCAAAGGGAAAGGAGGAAACTCCTGATTCCCATCCAAAATAATCAAGAGACACAGGGGGCTGCTGTGTACCAAGGTCATGTCTTGATCCACTGAAGGCGAGGGGCACTGCCAAGCGCTGTGATGCAGGTGTGGGGATAGGATCTAGCGGGGTTTTTTTTTTGCCTGGAAAAAGACTTTTGAGGTTCAGCTCCTCTTTGATGTTCAGCCTTGAATGGTGTCATCTCCTGTAAAAAGGGGCTGCTTGCTGGTCACTGCGCTCCACAGCAAGGACAAGGGTGGCAGCGTCTGGCCCAGCACAGTCCTCATTCCCCAGGCATGCTACAGATGCCTTTAGGAGCCCAACTTCAGAGAGACTCTGCACAATAAAGTAGAAAATATTAAATGCATACAAATAATGTTCTGTGAGTCAGTGGGAAAATCCAGCTCATTCACATCATCTCTGTGTTGCACCTCATTTACCGCCTGTACATGCTTTCTTTCAGGCACTTGATGTATGGGCCATGGGAATTACCCTGTACTGCTTTGTTTATGGGAAGGTAAGCTGGCTTTCAGATGCTGGAGCCCTGCATGGGAGTGTCTGCCTGCCTGGCTTTTGACTCATTCCTTTCCAAATAAAGGCAAATATTAGAAACAAAGACCTACATTCTGCAAGCTCCCATTTTCCTAGATCACCCTGTGGATGAGAAGGGACTGATGATGTGATCCGTGGAAAGGATGGTTTCTCGAGTTGGCCCCTGTACTCAGAGCAGTTGTTCGTGCTACAGACCCAGAGTAGCATCAGTAGCACCAACAACGGTTTGTCAGGGGGTTATCCGTATTGCCTGTATTTAGAAACAAGCCAGATAGAGCATGGAGAGAGGCATGCTACTGCATCCTAAGCTACTGCAGCACTTTAGCAATCCAGATTACAGAAAGCTCTGTCTCACAGAGCTGAGCTGGGCCGGATGGAGTCCACTTTGGCAGAGCCAGCTCTTCAGAGCTGCCATCTGCAAACTCCATATCCTGTCATGGCTTTTCCCTCTCCTGTGGCCAGAAGCCCCTCGTCCCACCCACACTCTCCCAGGGCGAGCAGTACAGCAGGTACATGCAGTCTGTGTTGTGCAGGTGTGTTACCTGAACCTCCTGTCCAAGCTTGGACCACTGCAGATCCCACCACACAGGTATAAGGCATCCAGCTTGGGGGTAGGAAGCAGCTGGGGGAGATGGCAGAGGCAGAACTAATCTCCTTTGCTGGTGTGATATCGCTGAGTTAAGTCAGGAGGGAAAATATTCTCTGACCTGTGTCTATAATGATGTCTCATTTGGGGCCAAATCCTCAAGTGATGGGATATAACCTTGATTTTATATTCTGGTATAACGTTATGGTGATATTACTTTCCTATGTGGCAAGGACTGGGGGAAAGAAAGAGGAAATATAAAGACAAATACAGACATTTGTCTGTTCCATGTGACCCTGTACAGTAAATATTGTACATTTTGTACCTATTTTATGTTTCATAATTTAATCTGGTCAGGTAGGCTGGGACAGGGCCCACCAGCAGCCCACAGCCCACTAAAACAAGTGTACCTGCTCCTTCAGTTTTGATGCAGATGTTCCTAGGGCCTGTGACTATGCTGCTCCTGCATCTCCCACAGTATTCACTGTGGCTTAGTTAACCTCCTGTCAGTCCTGCCTGCCCTGCTAGGTAGGAAGAGCCAGAATCTAGGTCTAAATTAATCCAGTGTTAGAAGTTGTGCTGGAAAAAAATATGCTTTGAATCCATATATCTGAATTTACAGTGGAAAACCAGGTGTTTTAATAGTGATACCTAGCTCCAAATGATGCTTATCACGGAGGGACCTCAAAGCAGTGATACAAGCCAGCCGATATCAGTATAGCCATTTTGCAGGTAGAAAACATGGAGCAGAGAAAAGGAAAATGAGTAGTCCATGGTCACCTGGTAGGCTGGATGGAGGGGGGTATCCCAATCCAGTTCTGTATTCCTTAGGTCCCTCTGCTGTTCTTCTGCATTTATTATTTAATAAGGAATAAATCAATTTATTGTGTGTGGGGAGATCTTATTTATTTCCATCTCCGTGTAAAATTGAGAGTGCGCAGAGAGAGCATACTTCTGTTATGTGAATGACAAACACCTTAAGCAGTGCCAAGATCTCTGACAACTGGAAAATCTTTTGTTTGTTTTACAGTGCCCTTTTATAGATGAATATATTCTGGGTCTTCATAACAGGATCAAGAACAAACCTGTAGAGTTCCCAGAAGAGTAAGTAAACTTTAGTCAGCTACTGTAAAATAAAGTTTAGTCTTCAGGGTTATTCACTGTGCAACGTAAATGCTGGTAAGTCACCACGGAAAGACAGATAAGGGTGGGTGAGGTGCTTTGCGTTCTCCTGGGTTCTTCATGTGGGTTTTGGGCTGATGTTGTTGTCCAGGCATTACAGCTGCCTCTGCTGCTCCTGTGTCCACGTTGTACGGATAAGGACTAAAGGAAATGGCTCTTGAAATCTTCAGAAGTGGAGGGGTTTCAGTATGGGACTAGGGAGTTCTGCCCCAGCTACTTGACCCTGGAGATGCTGGAAGCACAGTTTGGGTGGGGTTTTGTGTTTCTCCCATGTGGTAGCCACCAGAATGATTCAATGTATTAGTTTTCAAAAGCAATGTGGTTTATAGACCTCGGTCTCAGTCTAAGTAAACACATGCCGCTTCTGTGGACTTACCTTGGAGCTGGGGGAAGTGTCTGATGGAAGGTGGCTTGTCCTGAGATATACAACCACAGCTTGGTGCATCCCCACTCCTCTGCTTCCTCCAACACGCTCCAGGAAAATATGGGATTGTCTTGTGTGCTGGCAGACTGGGGCTAGTTTTGAAAAAAAACAGAACTTAATTTGCCCATTTGATATTGAGAGGCTGCCCCCCATCCCTGCTTTGGTTAGTGAAGGAAACCTATGTTGGCCACTGTCAGAGCTGCGTGGTGGAGACTACTGGGTTGTGTTAGGTGGGATGGCCGGCTGCACAGTCACAGTGCATCCTCTAACCCACAGCAGTGCACTCAGTGGTGAGGGGGGACAAGCCAAGGCCACTCGCCTGCTATTTGAGCAGTGGGAAGTTCAGCATTGAGGCACTTAGCGGTGGATGTTTGTAGTCTTGTCAGATGAGCCTGGCTGGAGATGATCACACTCAATGTGTGCTTAGTCTCTGCCACTAAGCCACCTTGCCTTTCCCTGCATGTATTGGCCTCTCCTCGGTATTTCCTCCATCTTCAGGCCTCTGGTGACTTTCTGTTGGTGATTAATTTGTTTCTCCTGGTTGTTGTCAGATGAAGTAGCCAAAGCTGGACTCCTTATCTGCCTTCCCAAATCAGCAGAGTAGTTAGGCAAAGAATTTTTGACCTTCTTGACCCAATCGTTCATTCTAATAAAAACTTAGGGATAAAATGACTTGATTTAAAACACACATGAAGAAATCAAACTCTAATGAAAGGCACATCTGGTATTAGAGAGGAAGGGAGGGATGTTGTCAGGTAGCCTCCGATACGTGTATGTATCCACCGTCTATTACATCAATTATTTGTGAGATGTTCACTGAATTTTTAGACACCTACAGCGAATGGCCGGACCTCTGCCTTGGCAGTCCCAGGCTTCCTTCTGAGTCTGCAGAAAGCAATGGGTACTCAGGCTGTCCTATTTTAGACATCTGCTTTAGATGGGATGACTCATGCCCCAGGCTCCATGGGCTCTATTAATTACCTCTCCATTGACTATGGAGCACAGCCACTGCAGATAGCTCAGAGCCATCTCTGCTCAGGCTGACGGAGACCACACCAAGGACTGTGTGGAGCACACCTCCCAAGGACCTGTGGTCACAAGGTCAGGCCACTTGTTTGATGGCAAACACAGGCCCCAGTTGTGGGTATGGAGCAACTCTGGCAAGCCAGCCCTGTGCCGTTAGTGAGGTTTTACAGCTAACCAGACTTCAGGCATTAAGAGCACGAAGGCTGGTCATGCCACATTGCTGTGTTCCCACTGGTTGCTCTGCGGTCGGGGCAGAATGTTGTCTTGACAGCAGTGCAGAAAGAAAAAAAAGTTTTATTTCCCTGGCATGGTCTCTCTGGTTCCTTGGGTCCTGGCAAAATGCCCATCCTCTCTCAACCATCATATATTTGGGTTAGGAGTCAGCTTACAAGTGACTGTTCCCATCTGTCTCTGCAGTAAGTTATTAACATTTAATGGGCTAACTGGGTTGTGCTAAGAACCTTTTCTTCATTCAGACATTTCCTTCAGCAATAATTTGGCTGCATGATTTATTTGGATTTCTCGGTGACCTGCTCTCGCACTCTAAAAAAAGCTGCACCCCTTGTTAGGTTGTTGGAGGAGCAGAGAGTTACTGGGTGTTGACAGCTGTCTAAACTACATCTATTTGTTAGATAAAGGCAGTAACAGAGACATACATAAAGCTGGAATTCACTGGACTGGATCCACCCTGACCTCCCACAGAATTAGCACCTCGCTAGTTAGGAGTATTTTGGTTTCAATTTATTTCACCATGGCTACAAAAGGCACATTCCTGTTTGCAAACAGTCCATGGAAACTCATTGCCTGTTTCCTGGTGACCTTTAGGACAGAGATGGAGCTGACTGTACCAGTGTCCCTGTCCCTTCCCTTCCCTTAGAGACACTGGGATAAATATTTATCGCTCTGGAGGTCTCATTCATGTCAGTGAGTCCTTGGCATGACACGAGGTAAATGGGGTTAGCTCACACCCTGATGATCCTGGCATGACTGAAAAGCAAGCTGGAGAAGTTTCTGTCCATACGTGTATTAAGAGAGCAAGGAGCTCTGCATAGTCCCTCCTGGTGAAGAGCTGAAGTCCAGGACAATGTTCTCTGACCTGCGGGCACCCTGTAAATTGATCTATGGTGCTGGCAGCCCTCCCAAATGGGTGCTGAGCTCTGTGATGCTTGGCATTTTCCCAAGAGCTGTTACAGGACTATGACTTGGAGAAATTCCAGATAGCACAGGCTTTTCAGATAAAAATGCCATCGGATACAGCATGCACCATGGCAGAACAGAGAGAAGGAAAAAGAGACAGGGTGATGCAGTCTGTTACCTGGCTATAACCCACCTGAAACTTTGTGATCCTGTTTACAGGGCTTTTCCTTGTGACATTAGTCCTATGTTGTGTAGAAATCAATCTGGTGCCCAGAAATGTTAGGTGATTCTATTTCTTGTATTTTAAATAAAGCCTTTGCCAGTTTGGCACAGATCTGATGTTAAGTATTTTAAAAACACTATCTCATCTGCATCTCAGTGTGGTCCTCCTTTAGGATTCTCTTTGTTCTGACCTGCTAAATGCACTGTCACTCCCCATAGCGGGTCCTCTGCCTGGAGCTCATCTCAAGAGCAGCAAAGTTCTTCCCATTCCCATCTAAACTGTCACCTGCAGTGCAGCCTGGGCAGTGGGAAGTCTCTGAGGACTCATCCTGCCATTCCCCTTGTCTGGGCCATATTGCCTGTGTACTGCAGACCCTTGATGCAACTCTGAAAGTGTTCAGACTTTAAACTAAACCCACTTTCCTGCCCCCTCCCACCAAACAAGCCGTGTTTCTTTGTGGTTGTTTGTTAAAGATCCCATAACCAAAGTCCACATAAAGTATTCTTAAATTATTAAACAGCAGCTCTGTTTTCATCAGACTAAAGTATCCCTCACTGTGATATGACCTTCATTTAGGTTTGTGATAGTTTATTCCCTCCTCTGCTTGAGGAGGGCACAGAGGAGGTGGGCACAGCACCTTGTCCTCATCAGTGTTTTCAATCTGAAATCCAACCCTGCTGGGGAGTGACGTTTTATGCTGCCAAATCGCATCTCCATGCAGAAATGCCGCTCCTCGAAAGTCATTTGTGATACAGACTTTCAACTGCCTAATACAATTCTGTCATACGTTGGCGTTTTGTGTCAGTAGCACTTTGATCATACAGATCAAGTGTGTTTTAAAGACATTGCCTGCATCATTAGCAACAGAAGTCATTGAAGCCTTTGGACTAGAGGGACAGACTGCAGGACCAAGGGCTCCATGTGAATAGGATGCCTTCTGGGTTCAGGCAGATGCATTTCTCTTCTAGTCATGTCTGTTCGTTCCCTCATTTTGTTACCCCAAGGCTGATCTATACAGGTAGGAAATACCAAACTGGCTGCCATCACCGTTCATGGAAGCAATTTAATTAACACAACCTGCAAGCTTAGCTGGGAACTTGAATGGGAATGTTTCATCCAGCATGCGGTTGCTCATGATGCAGGTTTGGCAAATCAGGTTGTGCCCTTCTTGTATCATAGAGCCCATCTCCAGTTCTGCACTCAATAACACTTTGTTGTCCCAGAATCTGTCCTCTCAAATTCTTCTATAATGTGTTGCCTTTAAAAATGTCCTTAGATCCCTTCACCTGATCTCTTGTGCTGCATTTTGAGAGTGTGCAGCTGTGTTAGTGGGCAGAACAGGATAAGCAAACCCTGTAGCAGTGATCATGATGCCTGAGAAGGAACCAAGCCAACTAGACCTTCCTTTCTCAAGCTGGGTTTGCAGAGAAAGTACCTTCTCAGTGGAGCAGATTCTCTGCCGAGTAACCGCAGTAAGGACTATGCATTCCTTGAGCACTTACAATTCCCTTGTTAACTGTATGCTGCTATTTTCTTTACTCAGAGCACAGATAAGTGAAGAGCTCAAGGAACTGATCCTACGCATGCTTGATAAAAATCCAGAAACAAGGATAACAGTCCCTGAAATTAAGGTAAATTGGACATTGATATCCTAGTGTTTTGTCTCAGCTGATTTTGTTGTTTGGTACCTTCTAATGAGGGAGAGCTGTTCCCGGTGTTTGTTTTGGGAGCTTTCTCTGGCACGCCGCCTCAGAAAGGGAGAGTGCTCATTTTGCAGCATGTAACAGCTCTGTTGCTGCTGCTTGTTGGGGAATATTGACAAAAGCTTTCTTGTTTACTTATCTAAATTAAAATTACTCAAAAGCTGGCTGATCCTCAGTGAATCCCCAGGATAATCAACATTCCCATGGGGACTGCTAGCTGCAGAGCCTGAGCTGTCAGTGTTGGACCTGTGTTACCAGGGCTGGAAGTGCGTTCCTCTGGTGCTTGTGTGGTCAACAGCCTCAAGGCAGCACTTTTGTTTCTATCAGCTTTACTTGGGGGATCCTTATTAACACAGGGAGTGACTAGGACTGGTAGAGCACAACGCTTCACAAGGCTTGGCTTCGTTCTGGTTTTGTATGGGCTTTCTGTCCTCATGTTACCCACTACCGAGGCCTTGGACCTGCTGGTGCCTCTCAGGATTTCCAGAAAGATCCATCAGCATCCTCTGCTGGGCACACAACTCTTTGTTGCTTTGTCTCAGGCGAACACCAGCACATTTGCCACCAAATCTGACAGTAGGAAGGTTGAACTTTGAGAAGAAATGTGGCATCGCTTCCCTCCATGCCCAGGAGGCCACAGCCAGTGATGGTGGCATGTGCTTTGGAGCTGTATGAAGTGATTTCACTTGGGAGCTCTTGCAGGCACTTCATGTGGAAACCTGAGCCCTGTAAGAACCCTGGGGAGAAGAGCAGAGCAGGGTGCTGGATCTTCTTATCTCTGGCCATGCACTGAAGATGCTTGATGTGCTTGAGAACTTGTGTTTGACGCTGAAAGAGCATGTGTGTCTCGTGCCAGGCTGGGCTCTGGGCTTAGCCCAGGACCTTGAGCACTGCTTTTCTCATGTTCTCAACCAAGGAAACCATCCCATGAGAAGCAATAGAAAAAGGGCAGCTTTCTTCTGTTGTTCCCCCAGGAAAGATGATGGCCAAGCAGCTCCTTGGCAGAGGTGGCTGTGGAGTGACTGCCACTATCACTGAAGGCCCTCAGGCCAGCAGAATCCAACCCAGAGAGTACAGAAGAGCCCAATGCACGCAGCTGATGCTATCCAGACAAGGAGATGACACACTCCCTCCATATTTGCATTGACAGACTAATCCAAAGGAGGTTCTTTTGCTCTTTGAAGGACATGGAGCTGTTGGAGCGGGTCCAGAAGAGGGCCACAAAAATGATCTGAGGGCTGGAGCACCTCTCCTACGAGGGCAGGCTGAGAGAGTTGGGGTTGTTCAGCCTGGAGAAGAGAAGGCTGCCAGCAGACCTTATTGCAGCCTTTCAGTACTTAAAGGGGGCCTATAGGAAAGATGGGGACAGGCTTTTTAGCAAGGCCTGTGGTGACAGGACAAGGGATAATGGTTTTAAACTAAAGGAGGGTAGACTTAGGCTAGATATAAGGAAGAAATTTTTTACGAGGGTGGTGAAGCACTGGCACAGGTTGCCCAGAGAGGTAGTGGAGGCCCCATCCCTAGAAACATTCCAGGTCAGGTTGGACGGGGCTCTGAGCAACCTGATCTAGTTGATGATGTCCCTGCTCACTGCAGGGGGGTTGGACTGGATGACCTCTAAAGGTCCCTTCCCTTCCAAAGCATTCTATGATTTTAAGTAGCATACAGCTGGCCACCTCGCACTGGGGCTCCAGCCTTGGCTTCTTGCATAGTCAGATGTTTCTAAGTGGCTGTTCCAGGCCTCCTTCTCATCTTCCCTGAGTTCCTTCCATTTTGTTTTCCCTGTTTTCACACTCCCCTCCTTTTCCTCTTTCATGTTCCTTACTTGTAAGGTAAAATCCAGACATGGCTGCAAACGTTCTCGTGCTGGCGAGCATTAGCTCCATGCTGCTTCTTGTATGTGATCATTTATAGTTAATAAATCTTTGATGTCAGCATTGAAGATAAACATGGCAAAAGCTGGAAGGAGGCGGTAAAATTATATAAAGGGGGTTAGGCTGGACAAATATCTTAACTGCTTTGCCAGCTGGGTTTGGAATTGCTGTTCACTGTGAAAATAAATCAGGCAAATCATTTCGTATGAGGAACATTGAACATATGGCTAGGCAGTCCTCTCCCTAGCTGAAATGTTCGCAAGCCCCAGGTAGACTGTAGGGTTTAGTGCACTGGTTTCACTTAAGGCTGGACGTGGTGATGTGCCTTTGAAAAGAGTTACAAGCACAACTAATGATCTTTGGAAAACACAACTTAGTTAAGTACCGTAAAGAAGCTCATTGCTAAGCCCTTGGAGGGCGCTCTGGACACCTGCATCCAACTCATTGGAATGACAGTAGGCAGTAAGCATCCATCTTAATTAAACTCCTTGTCCTGGAGGGTGTGGCAGGCCTTTCTAGCACCAACACTGGAGGATGCTCTCCCATCCAGCCCTGGATGTGTGTAGCAGAGAGCTTCACCCTGTCCTGCCATCAGCTCCGTTCCACAGCAGCATGGCAGTGACAGGGAGGGATGGTGGGAAACTACCTCCTTCCTCCTTTGTGTGGGTGTGTAGAGGTTTACATGGTGTCCAGGTGGCAAAGTGTGTTGTTTCGCTATTTATGTAGGCAGGAGGCCATTGCAGTAGCACGAGTCCTCAGTACTCCAAGTACTCCATTTTAAGCACCTAAGCCCTTGTTTGTGCAGGTGCATAAATGATCTTGATTCTTCCAGGTAGCGAGCATGTGTAACCCTAGGTGAAATGTGTGCATATGAGAGAAAAAGATTAAAGACTCTGGATAACGCAGATTTTCAAAGCATTTCAAACTTGATTTGGAGGGTGCCGGGTTCCTCCAAGATGCCGGTCAGTGGCAGTGGGTGTGACAGCACTGGGCATTACGGGATGCCATCTGGCCAGCTACCAGATTGCAGCGATTTCCAAGAGAGCTGGTTGAGCTGCATCCATGTAAGTGGAAAATGGAGCAGTACCAACAGGCAGCTTACCCCCATAATCAGTCTTGTGCCCCCGTTTCCCTCTTATCACCTACACCATTGTGCTCTGCTGTAGAAGGGAGACCTACAGCTGTCTCTGTGCTCCTCCCCATGCAGGTGCATCCGTGGCTAACCAAAGGCGGCGAGGAGCCTCTGCCGCTGGAGGAAGAGCACTGTACCGTGGTGGAGGTGACAGAGGAGGAGGTGAAGAACTCTGTGAAGACGATCCCGAGTTTGCCAGCTGTGGTATGTATAAACCACAACCGCATCCTCTGCATGGGTCAAGAGCGTGATACTTTGCTGAAGCTCTTAACTGGTGAAGGAGGTTTGGAGAGGGTACATGTGTGCTCCTGGCAGGAGAAATTTGGTCTTTCAACCCAGTGTGAACTTTCTGCATCTGAATACTGCAGCAGCCTGACTCTGCAGGGCCTGACTGTGTAAGCAGTCCTGTTTGTATCTGGCTGCTCTCATAAGAGCTGTAGGGTCACACCCTCTGTCTGTCATCAGACATCCAGAACACCAGAAGCATCCCAAGTGTGTTTTGTTTCATTAATCTAGAGGTTGCAAGACACCTCATTTGGATCCTCAAAACAAAGACTCCAAACCTGGAGGTGACCTGGCCAGAGAAGCAGGGAGAGGACATCTGCCAGTGGAGTATATAGCTGGCACTTGCCTGCCAGCCTTGGGGGACCACAAGTGGGTGTTCAGGCAGTTTGTGTGTAGCCAGCTGGAGGTCTGCTCTAGGCAATTACTATGATGCAGGTGCCCTTGGGGGTTCCTTGTACTGGGGAGAGGGTGCTGACCACAACGAGGACCTGTTTTCAAAGCTCTTGTGGTGTGATGATAGACACTTGCCCCAAAAGCCAGCTGGGGGAATGAAAACCATCCTTTCCCCTTGACAGCAAGACTTTGAACCCTTTCCCCTTGACAGCAGCCTTTGAACCTGCAGGAGCTGGCGGCACTCCCTGCACAGTGCCTGCCTGGGAGGATGGCCCAGGAGAGAGATCTGGTGCCTCTTTTTCATGGCCTTGCACCACCACGAGTGGCAGGCAGCAGTCAGCAGCGTCCACTTCACCTCTTGCCAGCAATGGTCTGCGTCCAGGGGTCTGAGTTCACTGCCCAAGGGAATGGCCTTGACACTGCCTGGAACTCACACAGCTGTTGTGTGGGTTTCTCTAGTTTCTGCTCTAGCTGTTATGCTGTTAAATGTCTGTTGAATTATTAAAGAAGCTGTTGTTAAGACTCCTTTGAACTAGCTTCAAGGGGGTGATATGTCAGTCCTGCTGTTCTCACTGGTCTGTTTTCCTTCCTCAAAGATCCTAGTGAAGGCCATGCTAAGAAAACGCTCCTTTGGAAATCCATTTGAGGTTCAGACCAGGCGGGAGGAGAGGTCCATGTCTGCTCCAGGGAACTTACTGATGTACGTATATATAGCTTTACCTGGCTCTGCTGCACATGCAGAGTAAAGGTGGGGGGAGGATGAAGGAAGCAGTTTGCAAATCTTTTCTGTAGCATTTAAGGACAAAACTGCCTTCTAAATCAAATACTAATCTACCTGTTGTGGTTTAACCCCAGTTGGCAACTAAGCACCACATAGCTGCTCACTCACCCTCCCCCGCCCCGGTGGGATGGGGGAGAGAATCGGGGGGTGGGGGGGGAAAGTAAAACCTGTGGGTCGAGATAAAGGCAGTTTAATAGGACAGCAGAGAAAGAGAAAAAAAAAATAATAATGATAAAAGAATATACAAAGCAAGTGATGCACAATGCAATTGCTCACCACCCACCAGCCGATACCCAGCCAGTCCCCGAGGCGCCCCAGCCAACTCCCCCCAGTTTATATACTGAGCATGACATCGTATGGTATGGAATAGCCCTTTGGTCAGTTTGGGTCAGCTGTCCTGGCTGTGCTCCCTCCCAGTTTCTTGTGCACCTGGCAGAGCATGGGAAGCTGAAAAAAGTGCTTGACTAGGGTAAGCACTACCTAGCAACAACTAAAACATCAGTGTGTTATCAACATTATTCTCATACTAGATCCAAAACACAGCACTGTGCCAGCTACTAGGAAGAAAATTAACTCTATCCCAGCTGAAACCAGGACACTACCTCAAGTCTTCTAGGGTTAAAATACAATGCAGTAAAGCAGCCTAAATACTCTTTTTATAGATGCAGTTCTCTCTATAAGATGGGTTTGGCCTAAACACATGTAAGGTGCTAAACTCGGGTCTGTTTTTTAACCTGTTAGTTTATAATACGCTGTGATCAAAGATCCATTAGAGATTGGTGAGCTAAAATAAGTTTAATTAGAGTCTAGTCTGGATATGTACTGGAGGGTTTAATTCTTCTCTCCTTCTTATGGACAACAGAAAAGGCACCAGATGAGCAGTTTGCATGTTTTGTAAGCTGGAAATGAGATGATGTGGTTTGTCTGTGGTCTGGGGCCCAAGTCTGGGCAGAGACACCATGGAGATGCATGGGCAGACAGTGGAGAACACTTTGACATTGCTCTTTCATTTGAGAAAACACAGTATTTTTTCACACACCCAGTTGTGAAATGGTGGAACTACATTGCAATGGAATATTTTGGAGGCTGGATATAAATGGCTAAATTGGGGTTAAAAAGGGAGTAGACAAATTAATTACTTACTAGATTCATCAAAATTTTTTAAACACAATGGTCTTGGATATTTGGGGAGCTGGGGGTGGGAAAGATTTATCTTGGCTCTGACTCTTTCTCCCTCATGTTGGTTACTGGTCTCTTTCGGAGCCAGGATTCTGGGCCATCAGTCCAGTAAGTAACAGATGGACCATTAGCCTGACCTGGGACAACTACTTTCATGTTCTCACCCTGCAGAATCTGTAAGGCTGCAGTTCACAACAAAACTGAGTTGTCCCAGAATGATCCTTTTCCACCCCAAATCCCAGTACCATGCCTAGCAGACTCCCACGAGGGTGTGCTAAGAGTGTCACTGCACCTTTGACAGTACAAAGAGAGGAGTGTCTCACGGCTGTGTGGGGATTTAAGGGCTCAGCTCAATTAAGGATGATAATGCTTTAGGGCCCAACTGTGTATCAGAGACTTCAGTAAAGGCTTTGCCTTTGAGTCCAGGACCAGTTAATATTAGACAGCAGTTTAACAGTTAAACACAGCATAGACTGAGTGCTGCTGTGGGGACGTATCTGAAGAGCATGGCAGTCACGGCTCCTTTGCCAGCTTAGCATAAGGGATTTGTCCTCATTTGTTTCCCTTGGCTCATTGCCTTCCCAATTAGTTATTCCTAATTTGACACATGTCCCTGCCCATATCTTCCCTATCATTCCTGATCACTGCATTGCATTGCTCTGAGGTGGGAGAACTATTACTAAATTTGAAGAAAAATTTATTGTATGCTTCTCACTGTCCGGGACAGCTAATTCAGAGCAAGGCAGGATTTCTTCTTTGCAAGCTCTGCCTGAATTGATATTTCAAGGTGGTCTGCTGTTCTAGTACCTTGAGCCTGTTTCCAAAAGGGACCTGTTTCCTTCCACCTTCATTTGAGATGCTTGAAAGCCCATGCCACTAACTAACCAACTGGTGGGAAAATTTCTTGACCCTGACACTGTGGCTGGTTCCTGCCTGGAGCCGTGTGCTTTATTATCTGCTCAGAATAAGTAAAGTTCATTTGATCTGATGTAGCTGTGAAGTTTCTGATTAGCCACATTACCAATGTCTAATCCCTTTTAAAATCTTTTTAGGCCTTCAAGATGAGCTGTAAGCCTCCATTTTTACTTTTATTTGTCTCCTTTCTAAAGTTGCTAGTCAAATTCTTCTCAGCTTACACAAAACCAGCATCGTTCCCTGTCTCTACTCATTTCAGCCCCATGTTTGCATTCAGGCCCCTTGTACAGGACATCCTAAAAGGTTTTTGAAAACTGTGCATAATTTCCACTGTTGTGCTGCTGTGACCAGTGTGCCCTTGGTTTACAAGAACACGTCCGGTCAGGGATGGAGCTGCAGCCATGCTGGGCTGCCCTCTATCCAGCAGTGTAAGCGCTTAGAGATGCCCAAAAAGAACGTGAATGGTCTTTGAATGTGCCAGTTCTCCACTCACTAACTTCTGCACTTAATTTCTCAATCTCATGCCATCAGTGCCAATTTTTGGCAGTAACAATTGACTTTATCCTAAATTAATTCATGCACAACTGGAGCTTTGAGAACGCATCTCAAAACCCTTCTGTTTAAAAGAAAGACATTGGCTAGGTCTCTTCAACAATAGTGTCGTATAATAAACACTACAGCAGGGATGCCTTTTTTTTTAAGGAATGTGGATTATTATTTCAAACTTTGAAAAATGCTATACTCGTTGAATCTAATGAAAATTGCTTTAAATTTACATAGATTTGTTGAATGTAATGATTTACATTGATTTTTAAGTGAACCGAGTCTAAGTGGGAATGTTCATTGTTCAGTGAGTTATCTCTTGATCACAGCGTTATTTCCACAGGGGCAGAGCTAGACACTAAGCCCATCCAGTTCTTAATAGCGGGTTATTCTCTAGTAAAACCACCTTTAATACACATATAAAATATAACATCAGTGCAAATGTTATGAATAGCGCTGTTAGTTAAAATAAGTTGTGAGTGAGTCTGGATTACTGTAAATTTCTAGGACCTAGCAGGAACAGATAATACCGTCACAGATAATAGCATAAAGGCTCTGCAGAGTTCCTGCATGTTAGGCACCGTTTCCTCCCCCGTAGCTGGGCAGGGGACCCCAAAAGTGGGACCTTCCAGAAGGGGCAGCGCCTGCAGCCATCGCTGCTCTCTGGCCACGCTGCCGTGTGGTTGCCCACAAGGAGCTGAGAGAAAAGCCACAAGTTCCCAAGCTCTCCACCACACAGCTTCTCCTCCCCAGTGGCAGTGTCTTTGGAGAGAGATAAATCAGCTTTTGTAATATTGCATCTCCTTCTAGTTATAGATAGAAAATAACTTGTTACGTTTCTATATAAGAAAAAAGAAAAGCAATTGGAAAACTCCAATTTCACATTCAATATATTTAATTAGGCTGCATGTGAAATTGCCAGCGCCCCACTCACTGCTGCTTCAAGCTTCTTACATCTGCACCCATACTGAAAATATATTTTGCAGGAAATCCTCTGACAGCTGAGTCTGTTTTCTGGTATTTGATGCCTAATTGATGGTTCTTAAAATGGATCTGTCCTTTAAGCTCACTCTTTTGGATTTGGAGAGGAGGAAACTAAATCATGTGATTGAATCTTTTTTTAATTTCTCCCTGCATTACCTATACACAGTGTGCTGGGCTCTGTTCTTGGAAATGCTTCGTGCAGAAGCTGCATGTACAGAAGTCTTTGCGATAGCAGGAGGTCTTTCATGTTTGCCGCAGCCTTTGTTCCTTTAGAGGACACCATTAAGACACCAGTGATTTGAAATAGTTCTTAAATTAGTACTGGGAGGAGAGGGCTTTTTTAGCACTCTTAGACCTGGAAGAAGCAAATCCTCTCCTGAGTGTTATTTATTGCTTTGTTTAATAGCACTGAAAAGTTAAAAAAGCAGCTGTTAAAATGACAGGCACATTCACCAGATAGAAGGGAACTAAAACGAAGATGCCCCCATTTAGCAATTCTTGTTTTGCAATGGCTGCCTCTCCCACGAGAGCACCTCTGCACACCTAGAAGCCATGTGTGAGTGCTGCTGGCTGTCACTTTACCTTGTCAGCTGCACACTAGCCAGGCCTGGGTATCCAGGCGGCACCAGATCCTGCTTTTTGGTACTGGGTCTCCCAGAAGATGCAGTGATTCATTAAGCCTTGCAGATCCTGCAGACCGTGGACAGGTTCAAGCCTGTCATTAACAGTGGCTGCAGAAGCAACTGATAGTTTCTAATTTTCCCAGTTGCAGAGTATTTTTTTAAATCTAGCTGTTAGCGTTCACAGCTAAGTTCTGGGTTTCTGTTAGCAGTGTTTGCTACATTTCTTCTGCCTGCTCCAGATTTCTCCTAATTGAGTCAGCACTGGCTTCACCACATTTTATTACTGTCATTTATTGCAACTACTACTTATCAAATTAATTGCTGTGTTTTGACAGACCCAATTTACTTTCCCATTATGGCTGCTATTACTATTGATGAAATGTGGTTGTCAGCTCCTGTACGGTGGATCAGTCTGTATTTAGAAAGCCTACCCTGCTTCCAGCCTTTCCAAAAAGAGAGGAAAAGAGCGGTTACTGCCCTTAGGGCCATACTGTTCATGTAGGCTAGGCACGAGGAAGCCAGGGGTGAGAGAGAAGTAAAAAAGTGGCTGACCCAGGTCTCCAAGCAGAAACAGCTTCTCCCAAAGCAGCCCAGAGGTACCTGCCTCAGGGGGGCTTTATGCTGAGAAAGTCCCAGGGCTCGGTGCCATAGGGCTGCTCAAAAATAGGCTGCAGAGATCTGCCTAGGGCAGCCAGGTTTACAGCATCACCTTTGACAAGGGAACAGCTGCAGGTTGGGTTTAAATTTGCCGGATGTTTCCACTGAAGATGCTCCCTTGGTCTCTGCTAGTGCTCGGTGTCTGTCTCTCCAGTCCCAGGAAGATTTCGGGTCGGTAACACATAGATACTATCAGAACAGAATCAAACCCAACCGAAAGCTATATCAATTTTCACTGCAAAGAGAGAACTGCGTGTCTCATGGGAAGAGCCATGCCCCACAGGGCAGGTAGGTATCCTCGTAGTCCATCTAAGGACCCAGGCACCCAATGTGGCACAGGATTTTCCTCTAGCAAAGACCCACCATCATCAGTTGGACCTTCCAGTGAGTGGCCCCATGCTTGTGTGGCTCTGCTGGCACTCAGCTCAGCTGCTGCACACCCCATGGCACGTGGTGGTGATGCCATGACCGTGATAGGACACAAAACCCCCAGAGGTGCCAAATTACGTGGACAGGGAAAGCACAGCTGGACATCAGCTGTGTGCTGGAAGCAATCTGGAGCTTTCGGCAGTGGTAGGGACTGGACTGCGTTTGTACCAGTGCTACCAGTGCCATCCTCATCTGTCCTTTGAGCTGGAAGTGGATGTGACTGATGCTTCATCCTCCATTTCACTCTGCTTGCTAGGCTTTTTAGGTGCAGAAGTACAAGCTCCTTTGCCTGTTGCCATCATCTTCATGATCACTTTCTTCCTTTGTCTCATTGTTTTGCTCTCAGGGACAGACTCCTCTTAAACACATCTGTATATTTGCATCCGTCTTTAAGGTAATTCAGTGTTTGCGTTTCCCCCGGGGGCTGTAGAAACGTGTGTCCTCTCCTCAGCCTGCGTGATTTGTGTGGTAGTGAGAGCATTCAGATCCATCCTTCCTTCCTGTAGGATCAATTTTACTGCAGTAATTCTGTGTGTGTGACACTAATGTTTATGTATGCTTTTTTTAATTATTATTATTTGTGGTTCTTTGGTGTTTCAGCCTTCTTTGGGGAGGGAGGGGTAAAAAAAGCCAGTTGGGTTTTAGCAGGAACTGCTGCTCAGCCCCACATTCACAGAGGGAATAGCTACAGAATTTGGGAAAGGCTGAGCTTTGTAGTTTGGGCTCAGGTTTAATATTTAGTCATTATGCAAAAGAAACAGAGCTGGAGCCATCTCTGCTCCAGCAGCTCTCTGTGCTTCTGCCTCTGATGCTGCGCTGAAAGGGCTCTGGGCTGACCAAAATTGTCTGCTGTGTGTGACCACCCACCCCACCTCAGCCAGGACTTCATTAAAACACAGTCATTTGTCTGACCAGTTGCACAGATAGTTCTAGGAAGCCGTCTGTCCAATTAATTCTGTTAAATAACAAAATAACATTCAATGGAAACCGTGGCAAACTGCTTACAAACATCTCTGTGTGAAGTCTCAGGATCTAGTGCTTAGGCAGGACACAGCCTTCACCCAGGCCTGGGGAGATATGGCCTGGGGTGAGAGCCTGGGAAGTAACCACATGCCTCTAAATACCTTCGGGAGCAGCTCCACTGCTCTGGAGACTCTGGCTGGCTTGGTTTACTGCTCAGAGACAAATGGATGAGGTCGAGCCAGGATGCTGCCTGCTCCGAGTGAGGGAGGACTTGGAGAGATTCTCCAAAAATAGTTGGGAGAAGGCAGGCAGACAAGGATAGGGACTGACATGGTGCTGTTGGTGACAGCTGGTGCCGCTGCCTGCTGCTACATTTTTCATAGAGAATTTCTTCATGAGGAGCGGCCCTTTTTCTTTCAAGTCTTAACTTCAGGAGTGACTGCACCGCCCAGCCATGGTCCGTTTGCCCCCAGAGTTTGCCCGTGTCCTCAGCAGAGAGGAAGGGGACGTTACCAGCCTAGACAAGGGCAGATTATTGGTATTAAATGGGGACTCAGTGGAGTAATTAAGCACTTACCGGCAGTGTGTGTGTGTACATGCTGTGATTCAGCTCTTTGTAGGTTGTCCCACTCCGTCCCTGTCCCGTTACAGAGGGAAGTGCTGTGAGGCTCATTCCTTGCTGGGCATGAAACACGGTGTAAATACTCAGTGGCTGTGATCTTCCTGCAGCTGCTGTGGTTAACAGCGATGTGGTCTCTTGGATAATTGCACAGGTCAGGCTTCGCTCACCTGGGGTTTAAAAAATGTAGCAGAAATACAGCCTTATTTCTTAAAAAGAGTTATTTAATGGAGGTTCATGTTCAGCCTCAGGCCTCACAGCATGAGTGCCGGCTTCCGTGCAGACTGTAGAGCACTGATGCCTTGATCTCAGCTGCTGTACGTGCAACCCAAGTTTAGCTGGTATTCACCACCGTGCACGGCTGTCAGGTCAACCTGTTTTGTGGTGCACCCCTCCCATGCTGGTGCAAGGTGTTCGGAAAGGCAGAAGCTGCTCGGGGCAGCAGGGGAGCACTGAACACACTCCAGGCATGGAGCAGGCTCGGCAGGATGCGCCAGGCAGCTGCGGGCAGGGAGCTGTGCTGTGCTGGAGAAAGGAGCCTCCGCTCCTGTGCGGGGTGATAAATCATTTAAAGAGGATGATGACAGGCACCGAAGACAGAGCTGTTCCTCAGCCTCCCTGCCCAGGGAAATGGTCCATGCTCCGGGTTCAAGGTCACGTTTATCACAGGGCTTTCCTGGCGCAGAGGGAGAAGGGAACACGATTTTGATCATTTCTGGTTTCTTCAAAAATTGGCACAGCCCTAATGTGTACTTTCAGTGTCATTCCCAGCCAGACAATAACCCCAGAGCCCCAAACCCACACTTCCCAAGCACTGCTCCAGGCATGGAGAGCAGCACCAACTCTCCACTGCTGAGTTGGCTTGTCCACATGGCCTGATTCTCCTGCGGCTGGGCTAGCATGAGCGAGGCTGGACACTCTGGGAGACATGGATGCTTGGGGGTAGCATCACCTCCTTTACACTGTGGATATCTTCACATCTTTGTGATGGAGAAACAGGCATTTTAGGTGCAAGTCGTCTGCCTGCCATAGGTCTCTGCTGTGGGGTGATGTGGATGGCACCTGGAGGTGTCACATTGTCTCCATTCAGTCTAGAGCAGTAACAGCTTTGTCTGGACAAATCTTAGCCACAGGCTGTCTCATGGATGGCTGGACTGGGTGGAGGTGTTATTCCTCAAGGATGCCCCGGGATGCCGGAGCTGGCTTTGCCCCAACAGAGCCGGTGGCACAGACACACTGACTGTGCTGGAGTGATATCAGCCAGCAGCAGGGCTTGGGCTGCCCACGGGCTTGCAGAGCAGAGACAGCAGCCACCGTGTACTGTGACTGTTGCATCCCAGGGAAGCGGTGGCAGTGTGTACCCCACCGCACGGCATCCAGCAGTGGATGGATGAGGCTTTGCTGGGCTGGCTGGCTCAACTTGGAGCCCATAAAAGCCCCCCAGCCTGAGCCAGCAAAATCAGCCTAAATGTCTCCGCTCATGCTTCAGAGTGATGCCCTGAGCAGCTCTGAGCCTGCCTCCCCGCTGGCAGATGTAAGGTGTCCTGTCCCACCTCTGTCCCATCCCACCACAGCTCAAGCCTTCAATGTAGGAAGATCCTGAAAATCAAGAGCTGGGGAACAGGCTTGTAGCTATTGTGGTGTACATACAATGCAAGTAAGTTACCTTGGCTGTGTTTTAGGGACTGCTGCTCTCATGTGCTGAGTGATTTTGGGGACCAAACTCACAGAAACTGAAATTAAACAGCTGTTGTATAGGGAAAACTGAGTTCTGGTAGAAGCATTCAGTTTTCATTGCCTTTTACAATGGAGCTTTGGAGCAGTTATGGTATCAAGCCATCACTCCGTTCTTTTTAAAAAAAAAAAAAAAAATCAGATTAAAGAAAAGCAAACCAGAACTCCCCAAATACAAACTAGATAATTTGGAAACATTGCTGCTGGTCTGCAAGACTTTCTCCAAGAACCAGATGCCTCCTCGTGATGCTGCAGCTAGGAGAAGGACACTCGGAAGCGCAAAGCTTAGTCTTCAGGATGCAGAGACCAAACAAATGTATAGGCACAAGTTGCATAGCACTGCAGCGCATCAAGCTGGGATATTGTTGAGCTTTTCATGTGGTACCAGCACAACAGGCTGGTTCTTTGCTGTTCCCTCTTAATATTGATGTTGTTGACCTGAGTTACTTGTTGGAAAAAACACCCCCTGCTTTATTTCTTGCATTGCTATGTGCCTATAATCTCTTTATTTCCTTGCCATTCATGTAGAAAACAAGGGAGCAGAGAAGGAGGCAGGGACCCGGAGCTGCCTGATGTGTGTGAAGACGAAGCTACATCCTGAAGCTGCCGGGCTGTCGCAGGCTGGTCGCTCACATGCTGCTGCTGTTGTACCCATTGTGGTGTTGTCTAGCACACATCTGCCCTCACCGCCAAGTCCAGGGCCTGCAAAGCAAAAAGAAAAAACAAAACAAAACAAACCCAACCAACTAAAACGGACCAACCCAGAAAACCAGAAAGGAGGAACAGAGCAGCAATAAGGAGAAGAGCGAGTCCTCGGGCAGCGCAGCTGGCAGAGGGCTGGCTCAGCCTCGTGGGCAGCTGCATTCCTCATGCGAGGTGTCCATGCGCTCCTCCCTGTGTGCCTTGCTCTCCACTTGTGCTTCACGTGTGGGCTTTGTAGTTGGGTGTCTTGGCCGATGAATGTCGTTTTATTTGTAATGCAGCAAACCAAACGTTGTCTCATGGGTCATTTGCCCTGGAGACTTTTTCCTTGCTTTTTTGCATTCTCTATTTCAAGCATCGGGGAAAAAAAATTACATCGGAGCCAGGTTTTATATTAGAGGGCAACTGTTTTATTTAATGCACGGGTAAAGCACTTCTGTATACCAGGATACATCCTGCTCCTGTTGGAGTAGACAGCAAAATTTCTATGGATATTGGTTAAATGAGGATGAGATCTTCATTTTGGAGTGAGCACTGTCACTCTATGCCTTTCCTTCTCTTTTTTTTTTTTCCCCTTCTTTTCTTATCCCTCAGTTTTGCACAGTGTAAATCCTGCTAGCTTTGATGGCTTTAGTCAGAGCAGTGTTGTGAAACAGAACTACACAATATTCCCTGTAATGTGTAATGAGCCTTTGAACGTCGTAGAGATCTGGAGCACTGGGACATGCTGTTACATGGAAAGGCTTAGTGCACCGGGGACATCAGCTAACCGTGTGCTCTTCCCAAAGAGCTGGGATTGCACTCCATCAACTCCATCAGCTGTGCCCGGTCCTGTGCGCACAGACCTTGTTCTCAAAGCTGAAAAGAAGCGGCAGGTTTTGGGTTTATTTTATTTAAGGGTGATTTCCTTTCCTTCACTCATCTCTGAGCTCCTTTAAAATGATGTACTTGATGCTTTTAAACTTTAATTTCCTGATAAATGACCCAAACTGGGAGAGCTCCTTAAGATGGAAGACATTGGTGGAGGGTTTCTAGGCTAAGGAAAGCTACAGAACACAAATGAGATGAAAACTTGATCTTTTGGGTTTTTTAAGGCTTTAATTTTTAATTTTATTTTAAGACTGTAATTTTTATGCACATGCTGATGCTGCTATTTTATCCATAGATTGCTTCTAAACTTGGTATTAGAAGCATCATCTCTACAGTTTGACAACAGGTGAGAGATTGCACTTAGAAGGGCAAATGGAGCTATTTCAGTGGCTGTTGACTATACCGACTGTGTGTATAATCAGGAATTTGACTCTTGCAGTCAGAGAGTAAAAACCAGTGACATCAATCCGTCAAAATATATGTCAGTATCTTCCCTTGAGCTTTATGGAGTCTGAACATGCCCCTGGGAAGCCAATGGGATTGGATTCTTATTTTATAGTACTTAAATAAAGGACACGATTAAATTTGGTTCCTACATAACCACCTTACTGTCTTTTTTTTAGGTTAATCCTGAGGGCTTGGGACTTTGTCCCCTAATTTTTTCTGCGAGGGGATACGTGTACGAGGATTGTCGATAGCGACTGGTATACAGGTGTTCCCATTCTGTTTCCTGCAATCTAGTTTGGTGGTTCCCAATGTTTTTCTAATGGGGCTTTGCTGCCAGTGCCTTCTGCTCCCCGTCCCCAGCCTGTTGCCTCCCCTCGCTCGTCTTCAGCCACCTCGGTGGAAAGCCCAGAAGCAGTCGCCAGCCTGGGCTCTGCCCCGCGTCTTGCCTGTAAATAAGCATTGGCAAACTGGGAAATAGTGTTGCAGCTAATATATTTTATTAAGGAGATCTTTAATTTTTAAAGCAGGCAGAGGGATGATATCCTGTAAAGGTTACTGCTCTGGGCCTGTGCTATGCATCACTCACATCCAGATGGTAAATCCTGCCTGCATTTGTGCATCAACTGTGTGCTCAGCATCCTCCGAGGGCCTGTGGTTCCGCTTCAGCTGCGTGCTGCGATGCATCCCGGGGTTGGCGCGCTCGAGGGCGTGCTTGGACCCTGCTGCCTTGTAGTGAAGATTTAAGCACCCGCTGAAAGGGAGTGAAAATGGAGATGGGGACTTGGCAAGGCTGAGAGCGCAGCAGGGGCTCTGCAAACGTGGGAGGAGGGACTGGCCAGGAGGGGATGGTCTCTGTGTGGGGAGTGGATGCAAGCGGCTGGGCTGCTCCTGGGGCAAACGTCTGTGCTGGGGACAAAGCGCTGGGGTGCCACCAGGCCCTGCTGTGCACCAGGGGCCAAGCTGCGCAGCCCCAGGGAAACGGTAGGAGCAAACTGTCTGTCCTCTGGTTTGTGGAAAAATGTGTTCTCTCCAGCTGGTGTCCCCGGGGCTGACAGTGGTGGAGCTCTGCTGCAGCAGGGCCGGGCTGTCGGCAGTGGGGAGGACGGCTGCAATGCCGGGTGAGCCCCCAGCCTGCACAGAGGGATGACCTCGGGAGAAGGACAATCTCGGGAAGTTGCCTTAGCTGTGGGAGAAAAGAGAGTACTGGTAATCCTTATCCCCATGAGACTTCTGAGGTCTTAGCAACACTTGGGTGGTGCTCAAAGGGCTCTCAGAATGGAAGGGTGGAGTTATTTATCATGTTTCTAATATACGGTAAGAATAATTTGGGGATGGAGAGACACCTTGCTAATCCAGCCAGTTGTTGTGGTTATTCTAGTAATGCCAAAGGGGGTGGGAGCTAGCGGGGCAAGGCTGCAGGAAAGCTGCTCTCAGCCTCAATTAATGTGACCAAACAAATGATCATTTACAAATTAGCTCTGTGTCATGTTCCTTTAGTGGTAGCTGAAGCGCCTCTTCAATTTTGGAGGGGAATGGGGGAAATGGGTGTTTTTTATGATTATCCCAAAATCTACTTTGAAAAAATTGCCTTTTTTGCTGACAGAAATCCTTCTGGAGCTGTTTGCACAGGTCCAGGGAGCAACCAGAACTGTACAGCTGAGCTTGCGTCAAACCTTGTTCCTCCAGCAAATCTGCCAGCCTTGTGGGTCTTTCCTTTATACCTCCAGCAACCATCTGTATCGCGTTGCAGACGGCAGCCTGAAAACTTGCATGAAATGAAATGAAAAAGGTGCACTAGCAGCAAGAGAAACACTCAGGTTTACTCAAAGGCTTGGTAGGACTCCTGCAAAAATACGCTCTACTTCTCACTTAGCTGAAAGGAAATCCTTGCTTGTTTATGTGCATGTTAGAGCAGCTTGTAGCAACGCTGTCTCTGCTCTGAAGAAAGGAAGAGACTAGAGAGAGTATTTATTTAAAAACAAACATCTCCAGCAAGTCAACCCTTTTATCATTCAGGAGAGTCACCCTCTTTAGCTGGATAGCTAAATACTTGTGTTGCTTCTCTCTGTGAACGAGGGGATGGGGTTTGGCGTGGCAGGGCTCCTCCGAGCAGCAAGAAGAGCTGGCATGGGCGCAGCCTGATGCTTTTGTATACGCTCTGTATTTTTCCCCTGCAAATCCTCACTTGCCTGTGCTATTCCTGGAGCACCGGCATCCCATGAAAAGAGATACCGGGATGCTCTGAACTGTGCTTGCTGGGCTCTGCATCCCGGGAGGGCTCCTCTTTCCCCACGGCGTGATGGCATGGTCAGCTCTGGTCAGCTTTGGTTGGCTTTTCCAGCTCGGGGATGGGCCCAGATTGAGAGATCTTGAAGGAAATTTCTCTTTTGGGGAAATTGCTCATCTTTTTGATCTCCAGGAGGTTGATTTCTCTCTGTCTTGCTCAATTAATACCTCTAGGCCTTCAGTTTGGGAAGTAGTGCTAAGTAAAAATCCTGGTTTAGTCTCTCCTGACTGGCACAAAGGAATACTGCAGTGAATGTCTTTAACCCTTTGGGCAGGAATACATCGCTGTGAATGTCACACTTGCAAATAAATGACTTTTTCAGATCTTCAATGACGTATTGCAGCATATGAATGGATGCACGGATAACAAACAACTCATGGTGTTTACAATGCCGCCTCCCCGCACTGTGCCCGTGCAGGGGCTCTGCTTTGGGCGGTGGTTTTTCCAGTGATGTTTCTGTGAGAAATCGCAGCGTGGGCAGACATGGTGTAGCCGTGTGATTTAGCCCTGGAGCAGGAACGGGTCTGTGGAGTGGGTGTGCAGAACAGAGAGGGTATTTGTAGCGAGCCTGTGCTTGGGTGTTTCCAGGTCTCCATACTGCTGGGGGCAGAAGGAAGACGTGGAAGTTTTGGCTGCAGCACCATCTCTCCAGCCCGATCCGTGTAGGAGCCCGTGCTCGCAAGAGAAACTAAATCGCCTGCAGCAGTAAGTGTGACTGGGCTGTGATTATTTTTTATTTTTTCAGTGCCTTGAGACACAAGAAGCAAGCTGCACAGCAAAAGACTGGGCTTTCTGAAAGATCAAGTGCCACACATGTCTTTGACATGTTTTCTTTATCATCATTTCAAGGGTGGACAAGTCAGGCCTGTCCTTTGCTGGTCATGGTGGCATCAGTTACGTGTGTCGTTCGTGTCATGTCTGTCCAGATGGCGGTTCACTTTTTACACCTTGCAGGTTAGGGAAATCTTTGCGTTTCAGGGCTGAAAGTGCACCTGGAGATTTGTGCCGAGGGAGCGCTGCAGGCTGGCTGCAGGTTCGCAGGTGCGGGGGGCTGCAGCCTGCCTCGGGCACCAGCACCGGCTGCTGCCCTTCCCCGCTGCAGAGAGGGGCTGGGGGGTGGGAGATGGAAAATGTGGCAGCTTTAGGCATCTTCTCCTTGCATGTCCCCTGTGATACACCATGGGGGGGACACCTGATAAGTACAGGGTCTCTGGCAAGCCCAGCACGCTCCTGCCGCTGTGCCCTGTTCTGTGCCTGCCTGTCCCCTTCAGCAGGTCTTCATCTCTCCTGCTACGTGCCAGAATTTGGCCCTCAAGGCAAGCAAAATGGTGCAAAACCCACTGAGGCTAAATACACCCACAGCTCCTTGCAGTGTGGCGTTGCTAACCCAAGCTGCATTGTTTGGGGGTGCTAGGGAGAGTGGTTTGACAAATGCTGCCCTGGAAAATATTCCTGGGGGATAAAATGGGGAAGGCAGGAGCAGCCGGTGGTCAGGCAGCATCAGGGTTGGTCGTGGGAAAGCTGATTTTGTGCATGGCCGCATCCGAAGGGAGCCCGGCGGGGGGACAGCGTAGCTGCTCCATGCAAAACAAATTGCAGCTCAATGAAATCACTCCCAGAACAGGGTTTAATTCCTTATTTATTGCTAGACTTGCTGGGGGGAGCTGGTGGGAAGAATTTTATGTTCCTCCAGCATGGTTCCATATCCTGAAGCCATCAGCAGTGCTGCGGCAGGGGCTGAAGGAGGGTTTTCTCCATTTCTGTGCTGTGTGGCTGGGGGAGCTCGTTTGCTCTCTCTGGTTTGGTGCTGTCCCTCTCACATCTTGCCCAAGAAAACGAGGAGCTTTGTCCCGCCAGCCACAGGTACTGGCTCTCTAAGGGTCCTGGCTGTCCTCGCTTTTCCTCAGAGCCCCTCATCCCCCAACGTCCCATACCTGGTGCTTTGGGCTTTTTTGCACCAAGCAGCACAATCAGGTATGTGAGAAGTTGTTGCATGATTGCAAGTTATCCTTTGATGGTGCAGCTAATGCAAGGGCTTCAGAACAAATGCGGCAAGGACGGTTGTCTCTTCAGTGTTGCCTCTGGGCAGCCTGGCTGCGCGAGCTGAAGGAATCATTTATGGTCTTGGACACCTTCATCAGTGATTTCCAGGTGCAGAGCCCACGTCTTCAGTGATTTGCTAGCTGCTCAGTGTTATCGTTCTGCTGCAATAAAAGATGGTCCTTCTTTGGGACGAGGATCTCACCTTTGTGTCGGATGGCCATAGCGGGAAAGGCAGGCTCCTTTCTGCCCCGAGGGGATGGGGATCTCAGTAAATGTAAAAACCTTTCCAGAGGGAGGAGGAGAAGGACTGTGCTGCAGCGCTGGGGGGTCCTGCTGAGAGCATGAGCGTGTCGGGTGTCCAGCAGGAATACCGGAGACTGGAAAGCAGACAGTGGGGGTTTTGTGCATATATATATAACTTAGTTTGGGTACCAAACTTCTCCACTTTACCAGGGCACGTTTACAGTGACATTTGCTGAGCAAAGCGGTGAAAGGGATTTCTTTTCTGGCTCAGAGCCTCCTCCAGAAGACCATGCTCTGATCAGGTCCCTCCCAACCTGAATCAACCTGGATTATCCCATGACCCTGTTACTCTGAACGCAGCCTTCCATGGGACGAGGGAAGGGAAGGAGCTCGAGAGCTAGTCGCTGCCTTTCACCTTCCGTTCCTGAGGAAAAGCCACGTATGCTCAGAGTCGCTGCTAGCAGACACCCAGGCCCTCAGTCAGTAACCACAAGCCATCAGTCAAAGCGTTGCAAAAAAATAGTGTAAATTAAAGAAAAAAATAAATTGCAACTTTTGAAGATATAATTCGCATCCTCTGTGCCGTAATTTTGCTGCTGTTTCTGATTTATAGGCCTGTTCTTTTAGTATTTAAGTCTCTTGTTATACTTGATGTTAAATATATGACTCTGTATGTACTCTGCTATAATTCCAGCATGATGTATATGCACTCAGTACTGTAATGGCACGTGGCCGTTACACTGTAAATATGTACCATGAATAGAGAGGCTATTTTTTTGCATGCTTTTGTACTCTAGAACTGAAGAGAAAACGACAATAAAGTTCACAGAAATGACGCTTGGCGTAAGTGCGGTTCCTGACGCGGCGCTTGCTGCTGGCTCTTGCGTGCTCGCTGTTGTTCACACCCTCTCTGTGCTGTTAGCTACAGCAAAGGGGTGCTTACAGGGTTTCCACCACTCCTTTTGTCCCTGTTGGCCTTTTCCCTGGACAAAGAGGCTCAGGGACTCGTCGTGCTTCGGTGCCACATCACCAGCTGTTACAGCATCTTGCTGTAATGTGACCTGTGAAGTTGTCTTGCCTTAATTGCACTTGCTTCCAAAGAAACGTGCAATTTGCTTTGAAAAAGAGGGGTTGGCCCGAGCTAGAGCTAACTCTGCACGGTTGTGGAAACCGCAGCAAAACCTGGGCTCGTCCAGTGCTACTGCGCCGGAGCCGGGCAGGACTGGCTGGTTGATTCCACGGTGCTCTGGGGACCTTCCTCCAGGTGAGGCACACGGAGGCACCATGCTCTTCTCTTTCCTATAATATTGAAAAAAAAAGTGAAGGCATTATTTCATCACCTGTCATTAACGTTCTGCGCAAACAGACACACGATGGGCCAAATAACCGCTGATGTTAATATAAATAAATAACACACCCATTAATTCATGGGTGTATAAATTGCTAGCACCCTCTGAATGTAAAAGGACCCGTGGTACAAAGCACTGGTAGCGAACTGGCTCTAGGGTCTTGTCTGTTCACCGAGCTGCCCTGGGCTTTATTTATTCTCCTGATGCCTTCCCAGCCCGTTCCCGAGTACCGCAATGAGCTGCCCAGGAGGAACCGAGTCCCCCTGAATGCAAGGGAACAGCCGGGCTGTGTGTCCCCCGAAACAGCCCATGCTCGGGTGGCACAGTACTCGGTCCCTTTGGTTAAGCAAACCAGAGTCGTCTTCTCATTCCCATGAGCTGATTTTTTTAGGCTTCACAGTCAGGGGACAGAAATGGGGAGACCAAACCCCTTCCAGCCAGGGATGGTCTCCCATGCAGGTCCAGGTCCTTGGCTGTGCCTGGACAGCAAAAGTAAATGGAAAAAGGAGAAACTTGGATACGTTGTATCCTGAAGCGTGTTTTTCCAGTGGAGCTGGGCTGTTTGCTGTTGTGTTGCCGGGAGGGGATGTGCTGGGGGTAACCACTCAGTTTTGCCCGACAACCCACATTGTTTCTAGGTGGGCTTTGCCATTTTATCTGCTTCGGCAAAGTCTCCAAGTGTGGGTGTAGCTTTGGAAATCCCTAACCTCCTTTTCCTCCCTCCCAGAAGAAAGCAGGAACCCACTTTGTGCCCTGAGCCTGTTGTTGTCTGCTGGGAAACTCATCCTGTCACAGAAACGTCCCTGTCTAAGCCCATCTTCGCCTCTCCCCCGAGAGCTGGCGGAGGACAACGAGGCACGTCCATGCTTCAAATTAGGATATTACAGCTTCATTTTCCTGTTCTGCTTGCAGCAGCAGACTGCACACCAAGATGATGATTGGTGTTTCCCAGCAAACCACACTAAGACAAAAACCTGCTACTTATTTTGCAAATGATGAGCAAAAAGCGCTTCATGGCCCCGTTACTTGTAACGAAGGATATAGCGATTACCATCTCTTAGGTGCAGCCCCAATTAATACAGAGAGGGGTTTTGCTTGAATTTTATAAGCCATGCAGCTTTATCTCTCACCTGGGAATGTTTATTCCTAACAAGTCGAGTCATTGCATTTTTTGTTAAGGGAATGACCCTCTCCGGGGTGGCGATGAAGATGGACGGCTGCGGTTCTCCCAAAGTCCTGGCAGAAATGGCTGGGGCTTGGTCGCTGCAAGGGCATGGGCTGACTCGGTGCTGGAAAGAGGGGACAAGCTCTATCACCAGCTCCTGTGCGCTCAAGGCGGATGCTGAACATCTCTTCAAACTTTTATCCTCCATTTTTTTTTCTCCCAGTTGGGTTTCCTAGCTTGTTTCTGGCACACCAACGCCGAATCAGTGACCAAAGAGCTGAAACCCCCTTTGGGGCCGGGTCATTCAGTGCCGCAGCGATCCCGACCGGCAGAGCCTTAGCGGGTAAGGAAGGCACCGTGTTGCTTTGTGCTATCGGAGAAGAGATTCGTGTGATAAGCACAGAAAAACATGCCCAGATGTGCCCCAGTGCCATAGCAACGGGGCTGAACCCGCTGCAATCAGCACCGCAAAAGGAAGGAAAACGGCTCCGTAAGAGGGACCAGCAGAGGCTCGGGTGGGCAAATGGGGACATCAAGGACTCATTAATGCTATCGCCTGCTCCCACACCATGTGGATTAATACCCCAGTGTTTTGTCAGAGAGTAAATAAAATATTGAAGTCACATAATTGCTTGTTCCCTGGGGATACAGCATCCCGGCCCCACCTCGGTGGGTCACGTTGCTGCCACCATCGCGCATCCAGCCCCGAGACATGGTCGGTGACATGTCCCAGGCCACGAAATGCCCCCAGGGTTTATGGTCATTTTAGGATCTTGCTGCAGACTTGATTTGGGGTTTGATCCAGCCAGGTAAATGGCTTGGAAGCTGCTCCCCCTCATTTTCTCTTAAAAGGGCTGTGTTTCAAAATGGATTTCTTGAGCAGTAAATTATAATTTAGTGCTTATTATAATATTCATTAAGAACTGACTTCTGCTGTAGCATTACACCAAATACTAATTATTAGAAATTAAGGTGACAGGAGGGAATAATACTCTGAATTGTGTAAGTAGTAGTAATAACAGCCCGGGGGGATAAGCAAGGCAAAGCAGCGGGAGAATTTCCTTTCTGCAGGGAAATGAGAGGTGATAAAATCCTCAGAAGCAGCCGTACAGGAGCCACGGCTGCCGGGGCAGAGGGTATGTAGTGAGGTGCCGGGCTGGGGAGCTGCCGGGGGGAAGGGGACAAAAATAATCAGAGCTGCTGATGGGTGTGAGAACAGCAAGCGGACAGGTCACGGGCATGGGACCATCGGGTCCAAAGTGTCCGGTTTTGGGGCATTGCCACCTGGCAGGATCCGTACCGGGAAATGAACTCCAAAGGCTCAATCTTGCCTCAACATTATTTCTCTAGTTCGTTTGCTTAGGTTTTTTTTTTTTCCTCTCTTCAGGCTGAAATTAAATTTCTACGATGATTTCCAACAGAAGATGGGAATTCGTTTCTGCTGGGTCTGGTGTTAGGTGCCGCTGCACGTCCTTACGAGCTGCAGGTTTGGGTGCTGGTAAGCAGTTGCTGCCCAGGCTTCGGGCACAGTCCAGCTACAAATGGGTGGTGGTTTTAGAGCAAAAACCTGAGGCCTTAGTTACAGCCAAGGTGGAGCTAAACCAACCTCTGAACCACATTTTTGATTGCAAGTTTGGCCCTGGGAGTCACGACTGCCACTTACAACTGACTGCAGCGCTGGTAGGGTGGGTGCGGAGGCAGGATGAATGGCCGGGGAAGCACCCAAAGCCATGCCGGGCTGTCCAAGGGAAGTGTTTTTTCCTGTCCCCAGTGAAGGGGGAGTCATCAGCCCTCAGAAGACACAGCCCCAACCAGGAGTAACCCCGTTATAAACTTCACCCGTTATCGTTATCCGTGCTGCTCCGCACCAAGCTGCATGGCTGCCTCCAAGGCTTCCCTCTAGCAAAGGCTGTTTAATCGCGCTCCCTCTTTCCCATGGTTTAATTGGGGGGGGGGGAGATCTTGCACGTGAAAGGGATCCTTTTGTTGCCAAACATTTCCAGGATTTGTCTTTTCATCTCCTTGAGTCAGAAAAAGCCATTTACCATGTTCTTTTCTAAAGCAATTTCCGGGGAGGTCCAGCAAACATGGCCGGGAGCCGCCAGCATCAAGCCCTGACCGAGTTTCTTCGCTTGAGTAAATCAATGTTTTGCCACTGTGACCTGAAAGCCATTTTCTGTGCCCCATTTATTTTAATGCCGGGGCTGGGATGCAGGGGGGGCAACACCAGGGCAGCTCTCCGTAAATCCCACCGAGGTGCTCGATGCTTTCACCCCCAACCGATTTTATGGTTTGTGATGTACTTTAGGGGAGAGCTGCCACGCACACCAGCCAGGATAACTCACATCAGCCATGGTGCCTCGCAGCACCCATCTGTCTCCCTGCCTCCCTGCCTGTCGATCTCTTATTTTTTTGGCAGAGACGTTTCTCAGGGCGGTGTTTCAGCAAGGGGGATGCTCTTGCTTAGTCTGGGCCAGCCAAATTCCATGTGAAAGAAAATTTTTTGGCATAACAGGTTTTTTTCATCACTATAATGGGATGATGGCGCATGAGCATCTCCTCCCTGCCCTTTTGGTCCCTTCAGCCCTGCTGCGGGATGGGGATGGGGATGGCAGCCGCGAGCCACCGTGGGATTGCTGGCGAGGGAGGGAGCTGACCCGCCGCCGGCTTGAGGTGAAGCAATTAAAGCGTGTGGCTGCCACCAGCGTTTCCTGCCTCTAATTAAAGCTTTTAATGAGGAGGCATATGGTAACCCCCCCGGCCCTAGGCTGGCATTTTGCCAGGTGTGGGTTTATTAAGGGCTGCTAATTACACCATCATTCAGCATTTACGTCGAGGAGGGCTGCATCGCCTGGCCCCGAGTGCTCGAATCGGCTGTGAATGCTGCCAAAAAATTTCTTGATTTTATTTATCTTTTTTTCCCCTTGCATTGCAAACTGAACCCCCAGGCATTTGTAGGGCATTTTGGGGACACCACCACCCCTGGGACACGGTGCTGGCTCCTTCCCCGCTGCACCCCACCCCCTCCTCCATGCGCGGGGGCCACAAATCTGGCTGCACATCCTCCCCACGGCTGGTGAGCGCTTTTTATTCCCTGGAGTGAGTTTCGCTGAAAACCTGATAGTCCTGGTAGCCGCTGCAGGGCTCAAAGCCTTTCCCCATCCCGATGGCATATCTGGCTGCTGGGACATCCCTGGCCCTGACAAGCCTCAGGACTCCCATGTGTCTCCAGACCAGGAGCGCGTGTTTTCCCAGTAAGAAAAACAGTGGCTTCGTTCCCCTTAGACCTCAGCTCTGCTGCTGGGGTGTTTAGTGGAGCAAGTGCACTACAGCAAGGCTGTTTTCCCCCTGCAAAAGGTCATGTTTTACAATAGCTGGTTATATTTTTTACATTGGGTCTTATAAAGTACCTCACTCGTAGCCTGGGGCTCTTTGAACCTTCCAGCTCCATGCAATCATTTGGAGAAAATAAGCATTAAAATCAACCATGTGGAAGTTCTCCCCTTTCTTTAAAAGCCAGTCCCAGGTCCTGCTCCTGCAGCAGTTTGGTGCCATCCTGTCTCTGCCTGCCTTGTGCCTGTACCGCCGTCACCGATGGGACACGTGCCGTGGCCGTCGCTGCTCCGATGTGCTGAATCAGCCCCTGGTGAGCAGGGCCAGGACGGCTGGAGAGGCCAGCGAGGATGGAGTCAGGGTATGTGGAGCTGCTCACCAGCGTCTGGACCTCGAGGGGACCCACAAATGCGTGAGCACGATTCGGGGCTGGGAATGCCCCTCCAGGATGAGCTGCCCGCAGCAGCAGGTGAAGCTGGAAGGAAAACCCTGTGGCCTTCGCCAGACGCCGTAACGCTGCGTGAGTGTCTGAGGTTAATCGGGGGGATTGCACAGGCTCTGGGAGCTTCCCTGGCAATTAGGGATTCAGGCAGCGGCAGCCCGGAGCAGAGCGGGGCGTTTGCAGGCAGCTGCCTGACAAGATTTTGCAAAGTGTGGTGGCAAAGTGCAGCGGCAGCTCCCAGGCTCGTGTCCTGAGGGTGGCGGGTGCTGGCCAAAGGCGTCTCCCACACCGTTCTCCAGAGCAACAGAAAATAATTTATTTCAAAATATTTCATTATATTCAATGCCTCGAATGACAGGAGCGCACGTGACAGGGCGTCGTTGGGAGCACGGAGGAAGGGGTGTTCAGAGGAGGGTGCGAGGCCAGTGCAGGTACGGCCCTGCCAGAGCCCAGGGCTCCCTGAGAGGGTCTGTTAGAGACCCCACACCGGGAGGGTTGAATGTTTAGTATCAGATTTACTTATTTGAGATATTTACCTATTTGACATTACAGGGGATTTTGCTTTAGCAGCGTGGTACAGCAATGCACTGAAATCACAACACAAGGGTCACGTAACGATTGCAATGTCCAGGTGAATCCCAGTACAACCATCATGCCCAGTACTCGCGCTCCCTGCTCGCCCACAACCACGATCGTGAAAAATGTGCTGGGCAAGACCTTGGCACTGTGCAAGCTGCCTGGTCGGGAGAGGAGAAAGTGCAAGGGTCTGAGCACAAATAAGTGAAAATGAGAATATTTCCTCTTTAAAGGAAAATATGGCCTTAGGGTGTATAAACTCTACGTCCTGATCCAGTTTTCTGCAAACACATGCATGGTCTCTCATGGCATGTAATGCCCAAAGAAAGAAAAGTGTCTCCTCCTCGTTAAGGGTAAAACAACTGATTTGTCTGAGGAGACACTTGACAATTCTTGGTGCACGCGAAAGTTATGGAGAGGGGGATAAAATTAAACCAGACTTCTCTGCAAGCGAAGCCGTGGGCCAGTCTCCTGGTGCCCTCTGCTGCCAAAATACCCCCTCGCCAGCAGCGCAGCCCCGCTGTGCTGGCATTGCAGCGTTCCGGGGAGCTCCTGCCCTGGCTTCAGGGATGGGGCTCAACGATTTTGCTTCATTGGTGCCACTTGAGCCTTGTTGCTAACTTCGCCCTGTGACAGTATGTTCAGTTTCATACAATAATGTTGGCATTAGGTAAGGTGAGCTCCCATGAGGGTCACCCCTCTCCCCTAAAACTCCTGTGGATATCCATTTCATTCACTGTTTTATTGAAAATGTTATTTAAAAAAGGACTTTCAATGCTTATTTGCACTTCATAGGTAAGCATTTAAAAAAAAAAGCATTATTCCTTCTCACAAAACAATTGTTCTTCAATATACTGCTACCACATACGTTACTGAAATATGCTGGATCTCCTGGTGAGACTTTTTATTACTCTCTGGGAAGGATTATATTTGGCAACAGCCTTCACTGTGTATCCTGCTCCCTCCCCCTCACAGTTAAAGACTTTTATTCTTCAAATTGATTTTATGAACAAAAATGAAGAGGAGAAATTAGGTTACAGGATTTTCATAGCAGTTGAATTTAAGAAGCTGGTATCTCCAGAGGGGTCACGGCAAAGTTCCTTTTTTTCTTCACTGGTCTGCTCTTCTCCATATGTCATGTCATTTATTTCAACTAACCAGTTTTGTCATCAGACCACCAGCATTTAATCTCGGCTGAAGAAAAGCCTAAACAAAGAGCTCAGTGTAATAAATCCTGTTGAGAACCTCTATTAGCTGTAAATGGTTGTCTTACATGTTCATATTAATGATTTATTCATTCACCAAAAAAAACCAACCCCTTTTTCAGAAATAAATACCTTAAAAGATCTAATTCAACAAGAGAATTCAGGTCCCCCTTTAACCCACCAGTGCCTAAATACCAAGGCATTCCACAGCGATGCAAACCCAAACTGTGCAGATGCTGAAACGTTGCATGAATATATGTGAAGATCTTCATATTCGGGACATTCCCCCTGTGTGCAGCAATGCCTTTATTCAGGATTGCAGACAGAAAGTAAAAGGTTTCAGATACATCAGTACTATCTTTCACACCACTTTTTCCTCCCCTTTATTTCTAGTACAAGATACCAATAATTTTGAGGACTTCAATGAATATATCGTGACATCACGAGATCTGGACAGCCACGTCCCTGAACTGTGCCCTGAAGAACAGGCAGCAATCGATTGTTTCACCCCCCGCTTTGCCAAATTCTCGCTTGTAGTTCTTCTCTTGTGGGAGTTCACGGGCTCTTTGGGTTCAAGTTATCACCTTTGTTTCTTAGTAAGTTTTTCAAATGTTATTCTTTACAACTTAGCATGAAATAAAGCAATATCTAGATATCTGCATTCAGTTTACAGACTAGTGGCTGCTTGATTTCTGCAACAAAACTGATGGTAATGGTATAGAATGAAGACATGCTTTTTCGGCAAGATTATCTACAGCAGGCATTGTATTAATCATGTCATTTTTCTACTCTTCAAACTTCAAGTTTGAGAATATTAGATAACTTCTAAGTCACTAAGTTGTTTCCTAAACAAGTAACAATTTTTACCTGATTCCCTATTTTTCCCTCCTCTGAACTCTAGCCTCGACATAGACTAACATTCACTACAGAAGTCTGGAGCTCAACATCAGAAATTGATTTCCTCTGTGAGAGTTTCAAGAGTGGCCACTGAGTCTCACAGGTCTCCAGCCGCACATCAAGGCAATGTATGTTTAAAGATATTGGTTTTACCAAGCTGATTCTGTAGGAAGTCTTCAGAAGTCGGGGAAGAAAGAATTGCAGTGTATTTTATGCTTTTAATACTTTTTTTTTATTGCAGTAGCTTCTAAATTATTCACAAGTTTAATGTCTTTCAAACATCTATGCTAGGATTGATATTTCATGATACCTCTGTACAGGAGATTCAAAACCTGCTGAGGCCAACAGAAAGATGCATGTGGACTGTAATGTCTTTTTGAAGCAAGTACAGACAGAATAAGCTTAATTAAGTGACTTCAAAGAACTCGAGCATATCAGTCAGTCTTCACAACATTTGTACAGGAAAAGCTGACTAAACATGAATAAAATGAACTTTGCTATTTAGTAGAAAAAGGACACTGGACAACAAAAATAAAAACAACAACAAAAAAAAAACACAAACAAAAAAAAAAATATATAAAGCAACATAAGCTAAAGCAGGACAAAGTGATCGAGTTTCTCATTTCCTCCAGTGGCTTCTATATCTTCGGTCTATGGAGCAACACACTGTCCTTGCTTAAAGAAAATACAAGCTACCTCTTTGCAAACATATGTGGAGTGGTAAGTAACTCTGAAATTTCAGAAATTGGGTTGAAATTCAGTAGTGATGCAAACAGATCTATTTCTCGTCAGAGCCTTGACAACAGCGTCACTGCCTCACTCTTCTCTATGGAGTTCCTAGCTGTTGGCTTTCAAAACAGTGAACGGCACCTTAGCCTTAACAAGACACTGCCGGTGCAGCACAGCTCCTTCGGGAAGCTGGTGCAAAGTCCCGATGTCCTCACTGACAAAAACATCAACTCTGAACTGGCATCAGTCTGGAAATTCACTTAGACATTCTTACAGGTGATTTTTTTTTTTTTAAAGAATCAAAATAAACAAATGCTACGTTGTGTTCAAAGTTAATGTTCATAAGGCCAGGAAGGTACAGTCACAGTCAGGTTATCCAACACAAAATTTGTTCCAAATCACCACTTTCAGTTATATTTCACAGAAAACCAAGGCTTTTTTTCTCCCCCTCTTTCCCTGGGGGGGTGCTAAATAGGTGCAAATTGACAGTTCAACAGCTTTTATTCTAGATCCTGGGAGGATTAGAGGAGTAAGGGATTAGGGGAGATGCTTCTGGAAAGATAAGCCCCTATCATTTTAAGCAAGCTGTCTAAATGATTTGTGTTGCCTTTTCGTAATTTCCATTACAATAACTGATCATGCTTCTTTATTTTTTTGCTTTTCTCTTCAACATCTTTCAGCACATCTTGCAGTTTCTTAGAGTTCTGTGTCAAGAATGCAAAGCTTTCTTTGAAGTTGCCGGTCCCGTGCTCCCTACAAATATTCTCAAGCCCATCGAACCATTGCAAAATCTTCTCAAGCTCAGCCTGAACAGCCTTCTGTTCTTCCAGTTCTGCTCGCAGTGCCTGCCCAGCAGACGCCTCAGCCCTGTACTGCTGCTGCAGCTGACGGATGTCTTCCTGAAGCGCCTGGAACTGTTCTTTGCTGTAGGGGTACTGCTCGTGGACCCTGTCCTCAGGAAGGAGCACGTTCTTAGGGATGTTTAACACCAGCTGCAGAAGCACTTCTTCCATTTTACTGAAGAGCTTATCAAAGTGCTCCTTCATGAAGAGAAGAAATTTCTCCGTGCTTTTCCGGATTTGGAAGGGGCTGATTTTGCAGTCGGGAAACCCGTCCAGCTTCTTCAGGATTACGCTCTCAACCACCAGCATCATTTCGAAGAGGTAGTCCTGGAACGCGATGTAGACGCGCAGCATGCACGTCTGGGGGGTGAAGCCAAAGAACTGCGCTTCGTAGGCCATGGGATTGACCGACATGGTGGCGGATGAAAGCCGGTAAGGAAAGGGAGAGAAACGCAGGCCCTGGGCGAGACGGGCCTTGCTGTAGGCGGGCAGGCCGAGCCCGGAGCTGAGGGGAAGCCAGCTCCTGCAGGAGGCCCAGCGCAGCCGGGGCTTCCCGCGCCGTTACCCGAGGCACCGGGGCCGCTCCTCCCGCTCTAGTGCCGCAGACCGAGGCCGAGGCCGAGGCCGAGGCCGAGGCCGAGGCCGGTGCCGGTGCCGGTGCCGGTGCCGGTGCCGGTGCCGGTGCCGGTGCCGCTCGCCCACCGGCCGCGCCGCTCCCTCCGGCGCTTCCCGCCTCGTTCGAACTCCCTCCGGAGGGCAGCACCGCCCGCAGCCAATCAGTGGCCGCGAGGATAAACGCGCCGTCCAATCATCAAGCGCTCCAGCNGGCCGCAGCCCGAGGCCGGGGCCGAGGCCGAGGCCGAGGCCGAGGCCGGTGCCGGTGCCGGTGCCGGTGCCGGTGCCGGTGCCGGTGCCGGTGCCGCTCGCCCACCGGCCGCGCCGCTCCCTCCGGCGCTTCCCGCCTCGTTCGAACTCCCTCAGGAGGGCAGCACCGCCCGCAGCCAATCAGTGGCCGCGAGGATAAACGCGCCGTCCAATCATCAAGCGCTCCAGCTCTCGGGGACAGGGAAAGCGGAAGGCGGGGCAAGAGGCCGCGCTCGCTGCTCGGCCAATGAGAGCGCAGCGCGACCGCCCAGGCGCTGCCGGCGCCGATTGGTTCCGCCGGGGGTCGGCGGCGGGGGCGGGAGCCGGTGTGTGCAGGCACAGACGCGTGGCGGAAGCGGAAGCGGAAGCGGCGTGGGGAGCGCTAAGATGGCGTACCAGACCTTCCGGCAGGAGTACCTGCAGGTGCCGCCCGTTACGCGGGCCTACACCACGGCCTGCGTCCTCACCACCGCCGCCGTGGTGAGTGGGACCGCCTCGTCCCCGCCGGCCGCGCTCCCTCCGGCCCGCGCCTCCGCAGACCCTCCTGAGGGCTCTGCCCATGGGTGGGGGCGGTGGGGCCGGCTCCGAGGGGCCCTGGGCGGCCGCCCGCAGCCTGACAGATCCGGCGGGGCGCGGGGGAGAGGAGGGTTGCACGGAGGGTGCCCGGGAGGCGGGGGATGAGGCTCGTTGGAGCCGTGCCAGCGGGCTGGGGAGAGGCGTGAGCTTGGGAACCGTGGAACGGGTTACCTCAGACACCTCCCGCGCCCCAGGGCCGGGTCTCTTCCCCTCAGGGCCTTCTGAGCGGAGGGGATCCCCTGAAAGCAGCGCTTCCAGGGCCCCCACTGCCTGCCTGCCGTGAAACCTGGAAAGGAGCAAAGCACAAATAAATAATAAGAGCAGGAGAGGGGCTGAAGAGGTTAACGAGGCTGGCTTTTGATAGAAAGCTCGGTGTGCTGACTGAGAACTTGTTGGGCTCTTTTTGGCACAAAGAGGGGTACTTATTTGGGTGCGTATAGCTTTTTCTTGGTGTATCGATTCCGTCAAATGTTCTCTTCTTTTTCAGCAATTAGAACTAATCACACCCTTTCAGCTGTACTTCAACCCTGAATTAATATTTAAACACTTTCAAGTAAGTGTTTTTTAAAGTATCGGAGGTTTTTAAGTAAACTGTTGAATTTGCAAGTGCTTGTCCTCTCAAAATTGAGTGTTACAACTGACTATTGACTTTTCATATTGAAGTTATATTTTAAAAAAGCTGATGAAGCTAGAGTGCCAATCACTGTATCTTAGCATAGGTCTCAGATGCATTGACTGTGAAGGAGATTTCAGTTACATTGTTACTTGCTTTTGTATTTAGACAATAAAAATAAGCTGTCACGTTTAAAGTCCTTGTATTTGTCTTATTTCCAGGTATGGAGGTTAATCACAAACTACTTATTCTTTGGACCGGTTGGCTTTAATTTTTTATTTAACATGATCTTTTTGTATCCTTCATCAAGTTTGTTTTCTTTCCTTGGAAAGCAGAGCTCCAGAGTACAGGCATGTTGCTATACATGCCTATAGGCAAAGGTCAGTTCTGCTCCATCATGAAGTTCCTGGGTGTTTAGCAATGCCGACTTCACTGGTGTCATGAATGGACATCAATGGGATTTTCTTCTTAAGTTGTCAAGAATTCTGCCATTTATTTTTGTGGTGTTAAAACTTTGTTGTACAAGCCTGATCATTCAGGTTGCTTCTGACATACAGGAGAAAATTCCAGGTAACTTTTTTCTCCCGGATCTGCCCTCTCTTTTGAGGCACCCAGAAAGAGCCCATTGATTAAATAAATTGATACAAAACTTACATCTAAGCTCATGTAGAATTGAATCCTTTTCCACTTCGATCTTTCTTTAAACTCATTTGCAATGGAATTTTCCTGAGCTGTGACTTCAGATACCGTTACTGCCGAATGCTTGAAGAAGGCTCTTTTCGAGGTCGGACGGCAGATTTTGTATTTATGTTCCTTTTTGGAGGACTTTTAATGACTGTATCCTTTTTTATTCCAAACTGCTTTAGCGAAGCTAAAGACATGTGAATGAGAACTGAAACCATGATGTTACATTTGTCTTATTCCTTAAGTGATAATATATTTTGTAGTATGAGGAATAACAGTATTTGTTAAAGTAGTTTTGAATGCTTTGTGACTGTTGCTGTTAAATACTGGGCTAGTCTTTCAGGCTTTTTACTGCTTGACAGGATTATGGAAATGAGATTATCAGATGAAAGGGGACTGCTCAGGTGTGTAATCATGCTCAGGTTGTCTAAGAGAAATGCTGGTGTTTCAGTGATTTCATGCTAAATTATACTTTAAAGGGATTATTCATGCTGCAGGTACCCTAAATCCTGCTATAGGTGTTGAATTTGATCGACAGTAGGTTTGATTTACTTGAACCTGGGAAAGTAAAGATAGAAATTGTAAGAAAAAATGTAGGATTATAGGTCAAGCTGTCAAATTCTTCTCATGCAACACAATTATTTGGTGAACTATTTTCTTTAACTAACTATCACAGCTTTTTGGCCTGTTTGTGAACTTGGTTTTCTTGGGTCAGGCATTCACAATAATGCTCGTGTATGTATGGAGCCGCAGGAATCCCTATGTCCGTATGAACTTTTTTGGTCTTCTCATCTTTCAAGCCCCATTTCTACCCTGGGTATTGATGGGCTTTTCACTGCTTTTGGGGAACTCCATCATTGTGGATCTCCTGGGTAAGGAATTGCCAGAATCACAAGGATTTGTTCCTGCTAGTGTATAATGACAAACAGTTTCCTTGTATTAATGTCTTGTAGTGTAAGTTAAGCTTTTCATCTGATGTCAATGTGCTTCAATGTTTTTTGTATTTCTATATCTCTTACCGTATTTTCTGTGAAAGAATCAATGTGTGAGTGTTTGTTTTTTTTTTTCTTCCTGAAAACTCTAGTGAAGCATTTGCAAGTTGTAAAGGAGAAGTATTGAAAATTGCCATTTGACTTTTCTTTATATACTAGGCATTGCCGTTGGGCATATATATTTTTTCTTAGAGGATGTCTTTCCCAATCAGCCTGGTGGTGGAAGGCTTCTGAGAACACCATCTGTCCTGTAAGTATTGGTGTCTGATATGGAATGGATGTAGAAAAAGTGCTTGCATGGAAAACTGTTTATAATTCAGTCACATCAACTTCTGGTAAATTAGACAGCTTGAGACAGAATTGTGGTGTGTCTGTACTTGCTCTTTTATTTAACTCGTGTGTTGCCAAACAAGGGAGGGGGCTCTTACAGATGTGTAAGTGGGAACTAACTTCTTGTGGAGAAAGGCTAAAGGGGTTGTGTAACCCTTGATTTCTTTGGTCACACTTTTTAGTCTTTGCTAACTGAGTTTTGCCTGTTGGTGGTACCAAAGATGCATGTCTCTTATTGAGGTGTGAGGAATAAGAAGAGTCCTGCTCTTTATGAACAGAGTGACTGAGGTATTAAATATATCTAATATTTTTTTTCATCTGTAAATCACACTCTATTTCACAACTTTGGCAAAAGACTTCAGCGTTTGTACTATTGAGTGGTGCTACTCCTACTCGGTTCGCTCTTGTGTAGAGGGCTGTAATCATCTGTGACACTGTACAGCAGCCTGGGTGAGAGAAGCTTGCCTAAACATTAGGGCAGTTGAGACACTGGAAGTTGAGCTCTGTGAGACTCTTAGAATTATCTAGAGGTGAACTGATTGTCTTTTTTTGTTTGAACTAGCCTCTAGAAGCCTGAGTAATTAAAATGTCATTTTCAGACCCATGCTTCGTTTAACTGGTGGGTCATACCTGTTTGATTGGACAAATACACTTACATTGATAGTTTATTTCTGTTAAGTATAGGCTTTGTCTTCAGCAAGTAATTGTACCAGGTGATGGCTGCAGGAATGGCTGTCCCAGGACAGCTGTGCTTGTCACTTTTGTAGGCCTACACTAATCTAACTTGGCCTTAGCAGCTGAAGGCTGTTTCTGGTGAGGGCTGCCTTCATATAAATGCAACTCTAGACAAATTGAGTGTCCAATTACACATGTGCGATAAGGATATATTTGAGATGTCCCATTTTCACAGAGGTTTTATGCACCCAGCTGTATGCAGGAGGAATCCTGAGGCTTGTTGGAGCAGTGCATGCTGTCCAGTAACTCTCTTCCTCTGGAAAAAGTGTCAGCCTGTCTTCAGGCTGCCATTTAAATCCTTTTATGTGTCTGTGTTCAGAAGGCTGCTTATGATTCTTGTCTGGGCCGAAAATTGTGGATTTTATTTTTTCCCCCCAGATGCTTTAATTTTCTTTGATGTCTTAGCTGTAATCCTGTAATACCCCTGGTATTTTCTTTTTTCCTGTTCTGAAAACTTCTCTGAAATGGCCTGTCACTCTGGGTGAAGAGAAATAATCCCTTTAAGCTATTCTAAGAACTGTCCTGTTAAACACACTTTACTTCTAAGACATTTTGGATATAATGATTGCTTGTATGCAGCCTGTGATATTTTTGTTTGTTTGTTTCAAATAATCTACTACATTTTTGTTTCTGGGTAAACAAATCTATGGAGACAACTTCTAAAACTAATTTTGAGTGTGGCAAAATAACCTACGAGATTAAGCATGATTTTTGTAATAAATAGGAAACCCAAGCCTCTAATGTTGTCTCAAATGCAGACTTCTCTGTGGATTTCAAGTCTGCCTGTCAATGCCTGCATCCTGCCTGTGAGATTGAGATAATACTGCCTGTATTTGACTCTTACTTTGTCCCCTTCTCAAGATGTGAAGAGCTCTTCAATATCCCATTTGTGTTTTGCTCCCTTGTCCTGTCCTGGGAGAAAATGTTAGCTGTATGAAATTCTGCCTTACACTGGAGGTGGAATGTTAACTTTCAGCTGAATCTCATCAGTCTTGGTTGGTTTAGGTGCATAATTCTAGACCTTCTTCCAGGTGGCTCCTAATTGGAGAGCAAGTGTGACTTGGATATAAATCACCCGTGCTTTGGCAGGCTGTTTCTGAGGAAGGATGCTGTATATGTGCAGAATTTGAGCAGTCTGTGAAACATGTATTCTAAAGGGGGGAAAAAAAAAAAAAATCTTTTCTGTTTTCCAGGAAAGCAATATTCGATACACCGGAAGATGATCCTAATTACAATCCCTTGCCAGAAGAACGACCAGGAGGATTTGCATGGGGAGAAGGTCAGCGCCTCGGAGGCTAATAAGTGTCTGGGCCAAAACCCAGTGACAACTGGGAGAGACTGACCTGAATGAAGTTCTATACTGGGGACTCTCTCGTTCCCAATCACAGAAAGGACACTTTTTGACAGCTCTATGGTTTTGAATACAAGCACTTTATGAAATGGCAGTCTAATCCAAGACACTTCCAGGCTACCAGTGTCTTTCCCAGTCAGGGAATTTATTGTGCTGGTAATGAAAATACTAATCCAGTGGAGCCAAAAACCTACAACTGGAAACCATTTCCTGTCAACTTCAGTTAACAAGACCATGAGTACTTGTTTAAAGTGATTTCTAAAGCATTTTTTCAAGTTATTTGATACAGGAAACTATATGGGAAACTTTACAGGGGACAAAACCAACTTTTTTGGTTTTAACTCATTTTTTATTCTTGGATACAACAGCTACAAGACAGTTGAAAGTGTAAGTCCCTATTTCAATGGCAAAAGGTTTTTTAATCTGAGATGGTATTGTCTCCAGTCTTGTTTGAATTGTAAGAAATACAACATGTAGCATAATGCAGGCTTTTCATTTTGCCAGTTGGGTTTCTGGAATGTGCCTCTGTGAATACATTTGCAGGCTGAGACTACATTTTGATGGTTTTTCCACCAAAGACTTTGTGTTCGGATGACCAGGTTTGAATCTTACTGGTTTATTTAAATAGGTAGTTCTACAAAATCCACCCCAACACATGCACACTTCTACCAGTTATTAAATGACTTGGAGCACTAGGGAAGAAAACTTGTCTGGAGCCAGAACTGCTCAAATATCTCAGACAATGAGTTGAATAAAATACCTTCTGGAACCTTTTTTGTTAATCCTTTGTATAATCCTGTAGTCTTGAGGCAGCTGGTGGAAAAGCAGAGGTTGGAAAAAGCAAATCCCTGAAGAGACAGCATTAATGCAAGCTTTCCCCCCACAGTGTCTCAGAACTGCTAGGAAACGGGATTGTCCACTCAAGATGTCAAATTCGTGGTCTGTGTATGAAGTTTGTTGTGGGAGCTGTGGTTTAACCCCAGCTGGCAACTAAGCACCACCCAGCCACTCGCTCACTCTCCCTGCCCCCGTGGGATGGGGAAGAGAATTGGAAGAGTAAAAGTGAGAAAACTCATGGGTTGAGATAAGAACAGTTTAGTAATTTAAATAAAGTAAAATAGTAGTAATAATATACAAAGCAAGTGATGCACGATGCAATTGCTTACCACCTGCTGACCGATGCCCAGCCAGTCCTCGAGCAGCGATTGCTGCCCCCCAGTCAACTCCCCACAGCTTATATACTGAGCATGGCGTCATATGGTATCAATATCCCTTGGCTAGTTTGGGTCAGCTGTCCCGGCTGTGCTCCCTCCCAGCTTCTTGCTGGCGGGGCATGAGAAGCTGAAAAGTCCTTGACTAGTGTAAGCACTACTTAGCAACAACTAAGACATCAGTGTGTTATCAACATTATTCTCAAACTAAATCCAAAACACAGCACTATGCCACCTACTAGGAAAAAAAAAAAAAATCTATTCCACCCAAAACCAGGAAAGGGAGGACTGAGTGTCCAACACAGGTCAGTGGCACTGAGTAGGATTTAGCTTGAAGTTATGTTGATTATAAATATCTATATGAGGAGCCACATAAGGAATTCAGAGCACAGTTCAGCTCATCATGTTCAGTCACTCGTAAGACGCTATGGACCGTACTGGGTAGCTTGCTATTGATTATATTGCAATAGATAAAAAGAGAGATTGTTGAAACTGCATCTTCCTCCTAAATCTGGGAGGATGGGCTTACCATTGACACACATGTGATCATCCTGTTTAGTCTCAGATTTTGCTGTTCTTAAAAACTGGCTACAGGCTTTTAACTTATTTGTAGTCCAGGAGATGAATGTGTTGGGATCTCGTGGGGAAATGCTTTGTCCACAAGCAGTGTATTAGATTCTGATAAACAAAACTGGTGAGTCCATTTGTATCTGCATTTTATCTGTTAAAGGTTATAAAGACTTGAGGGAGAGGGGTTTTTTCCCCCAAAAAGGGACTTTAAATCTTACTCTCTAGGAGTACTAAAAATGTTTTGGGCAATGTTGCTTCAGGGTAGCTTATGAGATGGGAATTGGATCAGAACCTTTTTTTTAGTTCAGTGTTTAAGAGCCTCTTAGCAGTTTGCTGGTGGGACGTTAGGGAGTGGGGATGAAGCTAAAAGATGGTCCTGTGGCTGGGATAAAACCTTCTGTAAATCAAAACCCCACTGCGAAGTGGGCAAGGTGACATGCCCCTTCCTGGGGGTGACCTCATGTTCTAAGTCATGTATTGATAAGACAGCTTGTTCATCCTGGCTCTTCCAAAGCTGCTTTGCTCGCACGCTTCCTTCCACTCTGGTGGAGTATTTAAGACTGTACTCTTCTGTTTATAGAGTAATGCCATATCTGGGCATATAGAGTTACCGTATCTGGGAAGAACTTTGAAGCGTTGCTTACTTGTACACCAGGACAAAATTGACTATTGCTGGCAGATTACTGTCTAACCTGTTTTTAATTGCTCTTGAAACCATTCTCGGGCAGCCTGTCCCACAAAGAAGTGTGTTTAAACACTGAAGTTCTCTTTGGAGAGCGTGTCATCAGCCGTGTGTGATGTCAGAGATTATTTGTGGTGACAAATTGGAATGACATTGGAATTACGTGGGTTTTGAGCCTGCCTCTAAGATATTATCCACTGGTCGACTCTGCCCTTCTTTAGATTCTGTGGCTTCCCCTGCGAGCGGAGAGGGCTTTGCTGAGGTCCCCTTGCCCCAGGGGCGCACGAAGGGGTTACCGAGGCCCCAAACCGCGCCCGGGACGAGGCCCCGGAACTACATCTCCCATAATGCCCCGCTCCGGGCGACGAGTGACGTCCGCGGGACGGCGGTGTGATGACGCTGTGGCTGCGCGAGGGGCGGCAGCGGTTGCCGGGGCGGCAGCAGTCGCCCGGGCGACGGGTGGCCCCGACGCGCGGCGGCCCTGACGCGCGGCGGTCCCGGCGGGGCGATG
>VYZW01046739.1:180554-194274 GCA_013401315.1 Balaeniceps rex
CGGCCTGCCCATCTTCCAGGCGCGGGGGGCGCTGCTGAGCCAGCTCCGCGGCCTCGACAGCGCCGTCCTCATCGGTGAGCGCGGGAGCCGGGCGGTCGGGGGCGGCCCCGGCGGGGGGGGCGGGCAGTGGGTCTCCTCAGCGCCACGGCCCGGCCGCGCGGCTCCGGGGCCTCGGCGAGCAGAGGCTCCCCTCAGCGCCGCCCCGGGCCTCTCAGCCTTGCTGCTGCCCGCTGAAGCGGGGCTCGGCGGGGGCTCAGTGGTCGTCGGTGCCCTGAGAGGGGCAGCGGGTGTCCCCAGCGCGGGGTTTGGGCTGGTCCTGGCGGGCGCGGCCCGTGGGAAGCCCGTGGGAATGGTTTGGGTGTAAATCTGAAATGCGGTAGATTAGTAATATTTTTATTCTTGAGTTTTGACTGCTTAAGGCAGCTGGTGACTTATTTTTTATGGAGAAGGCAAAAGTATTTCCCTCCCCTTTATGTTTTGCCATCTGCCTGGAGTTCAGTCAAATGGGAAAACCCTGCTCTTTGGAAAAAGTGTCTCCTCAGCTACATTTTCAGGGGCACTCACTAGTTTCATTATCCTTTCTTTGAGTCCCGACTAATAACCTTTTCGCCTGACTTTCAGGAGCTGAAGAGATACGATTTCCCAGCTGGAAGTCTAAAGACTCAGAATTTATTAGAATTAAATGCTTTGTATTTCACTCCTATATGTGAACCCTTAAAATAAATCAGTCATGGTAACTGATAGACGTGACTGCATTTATCTCTTTTCCTCTGTATAATCCTGAGATTGTCATTATTGCTTGCTAAATATACACTATAATATGCCACTTAAAATTTTGCAGCTGTGGAGTGCGCTAAAAAGCTCACTCATGTTATTTCCAGTCTGCAGCTGCAGTGCTTGCAATATCGCTTCCCGCTTCTTCTCTGCTTGGTGGTCATCTTTCTGAATTTCTCATGCTTCTTCCTCCTTCTCCTGTCAGTTCTCACCTCACTCCCTGGTGTGCTCTGTGCCGACGCTGTCTTGCAAGGATTGAGAGTACAGGGCTCTGGTTTCCAGAGCCTTGCGCTCTTTCATGTAGAGCGATTCTTGTAACGGGCCAGTAGGAAGCTGGAGGGGATCTGATTAGAATTACAGATGTGTTTTAAGCTGTAATAGAATGTGCAGGAAAGCGGCAGTGATGTTGAAAACATTCCCTGCTCTTGCCTGCATGTTGCACTTCAAGACAGTTTCACTTGCAGTGCCTCTAAGCACTGTGATTTGTGCTGCTTTATGCTGCGCCCAGTAAGTTACGCTTTTTGTTGTCATACTGATGGTAGCTGTCAGTATGCTTATGGTGATTGCCGTCTTTGGTACAGGGATCTACACGGAGTTTGTGTTGGAAATACCCCTGGGGGGAAACGGGATAGTGTTTGTTTTGTTGTGTGCTAGTGCTGTATGGATGGAGAAGACATCCACCTGAGCCTGAAGGGACCGTCTTGGATTTCAGGAAGGCACAGAGGAAGACTTGCTGGCTTTTCGGTGCTCTGAGTGCTCCTCTAAGAGAGTCTCAAACCGTAACTTGGTACTTGCTGTTGTGAAAAAAGTTTTGCTTTAATTTTCTTACAGCTTTACTTTGAAACTTCCTAGTGTGTAGTATAAATATAGGCATAAAACCAAATCAGTATCTATTCCTTGCTCTGCATGATTATCTTCTTATGTTGGCTGTGTTACACAACAAACACTTCATATCCGGACAGGCTGGAATATGTATCTAAACCAGAGCATGGATGGAGAGAACCTGGGTGAAAGGAGTTTTGTAGAGGAGTGGTCTAGCGACTAGAGCAAGGCGTTGGGTTCTGTCCCTGGCCTGCTGCTGCTTTACGGTGTGACATTGGGCAAGTTGTCCAACGTCTTCTGTCTTCAGCCTCCCCATCCTGAAATATGGTTAAAAGTTAACATAAAAAAATGAGTTGGGACCTTTCATTTGAAGATGCTGTAGAAAGGGAAAACTATTCCTTTGATGTTCCTTAGGAGAAACAGGCTCAGGGAAGACCACTCAGATCCCTCAGTACCTCTACGAAGCAGGAATTGGCCGCCAAGGCATCATTGCTGTGACCCAGCCTCGCAGAGTAGCAGCTATCTCCTTAGCTACCAGAGTCTCAGATGAGAAGAAGACAGAGCTGGGGAAACTGGTAGGTTGCTTTACAAAGTCTTTAGAGAGTTGGTTTAGTACTACAGTGCGAATGGGACTGTATCAGGGCTTAATGGGTAAGATAAAAACCAGCCACAGGGTAATAGGTAGTCTTCATTTAATAATATGCATGAGTAGAAAAAAAAGGCTTTTTACCTGCTTCTGGGGCTTGGCGGGGGGCAAGTTTGACTCTGTCTCTGTAGTGTTTTACTTCTTGATTATTATTTGTGTTCCTCCATTTGAAAAAATACCTGTTAATGAATAAAACAAAAAATATTGCACTCTCTTCCATTGCTCCCTGTATCAGAAGTCACTGTCAAGGAGAGCAGAGTGCTGAATCTGTGGAGATCTGTGAATCTGTGGGAGAAAAGTGGAGGAGAAAGACTTCCCCTAGATAATGTCTTCAGAGAGCATGGAGTAGTTTCTAGCAGGGGAGGAAGGAAAGGAAACTTGGAGCATTTGTGATGAACTTCTGCTTGGGAAAAAGCCAGTTGTGATACAGTGTTGGGAGCTTCCTTTATATGGATTATTAGATTTGCAAGACTAACTGCTCACAGACTGTAAATACACTGTTACGCCTTCCAGAGTCTCCTTGGAGTTCTAGTTGGCTCTGTCCAATGCATTGACCAGAGTGCTTTGTAGTCCTTCCTTGCAGTACAATGGCAATGAGAAATGCAAGTAACCTTGTGCTTTCTGTAATGATCACTTCCATAGGTTGGCTACACTGTACGCTTCGACGATCTTACATCTGATGAAACTAGAATCAAGTTTTTAACAGATGGAATGCTGCTTCGTGAAGCTATTGGGGACCCTATGCTGCGGAAGTACAGTGTTGTCATCCTGGATGAAGCCCATGAGAGGACAATCCATACTGATGTACTCTTTGGAGTGGTGAAAGCTGCACAAAAGAAACGAAAGGAACTGGGCAAACTGCCACTAAAAGTATGTGCATCTAGGATGGTAGCAAAGGGCAGGGATGGGGCTTGGATCCTGAGCGCTATGAGTATCTCCTGGGATTCTCCAGAGTGTTTGAAATTTCAGCCTTGACTATTTTTCTGTTCCTAAAAAGCCCCTTTAAATCTGAATAGAACTTATGATGCGTGGGCTTGATATGACACATCTAGACAAGGTATCTGGTCACCTCCATGTTGCCTTTTTTCATAAGAGCCCCTTGGGTGTGAGCTATAGACTAGACATATTGGTTGGGGAGGGTTTGCTGCTGAGAGCACCCTGGATACAGGAGCTCTCTGATATGACAGCTGTATGACATGCTCACACTGGGGAAGGAGATTGCACGTGTGTGTCAGGTGCACAAGAATTTATGTGAGTACATGGATGAAGTGTGTGAGATGGGGAAGGCATGTAGGGCACTGGTAGGGTCCTAGCTCTGTGTTGTTCGACAGACCATTGTGCAGCCTAGCTTTGTGGGTATTCAGGTCTGTTTATTAAATGTCGGAAGAGAATTTTAACACATCTTTGCTCATTTTATCATACCAACACATTATGCTTGTGTGACACCAAACTGATGCTTTATCAAGGAAAGATCACTCTCTTCTGTCCCATACTCTGTGTGCTTTTTGCTGCTTTGAGCATATATCTCAGACCCAGGAAGGTGACTTTTGGCTAGTCCTGACTGGTAAGTGTCTTGCTGGGTCTAAACTGCAGTGCTAATCCATCTTATGCTCACATTGAAGGTGATCATCATGTCAGCTACGATGGATGTTGACCAGTTCTCCCAGTACTTCAGTGGAGCTCCTGTTCTCTATTTAGAGGGCCGGCAACATCCCATTCAGGTCTTTTACACCAAACAGCCTCAGAGTGATTACCTCCAAGCGGCACTGGTGTCAGTCTTCCAAATCCACCAGGTACGGTGTTCTCGTCAGGTTTGTGCCTCCCCGGGGCCATGGATTGTTGGTCAGGGGAGCTCACGGGTTGCTGTTGCAGAAGACATGGCTTGAGTTTGATGCTGACAAATCAGAGATGTCCCTGAGGTGCTCTACTGCATCCTCTGAGAAAAGCAGATAGTTGGGGAGCATGCTGGGTTAGTGAGTTGGACTGGCTTAAGGGAGGGGTTGACAAATGCCAGTGTTATTCCAACAGTGGAAGGAAAGATTGGAAGTGGTCAACCGTAAAGAGCCTTGGCTTACGGCAGGAAATCCAGGCATAAGCTAACAGTAGCGTGAAGATGATTCTAATTAAGTGTAACCGCAGAGCAAGTAGAGATCTATTAAAATAAGAGCTCATAGGCATTTTGTGACTAAATGCTTGAATGCAAAACTGCCAGACAGTTAAATCATTTCATTAAACTGTTTATTATGTGGCATTTAATGCTTTGAAGATGCTGCTGCTGTTAGGATTTTGGGACTTGTACATCAAGGCTGGAGTTGAAAGGAGACTGCTAAACAAAGATCTCTGATGTCAATTCATACCTAGTACCCAAATGTTCCTCTCACCTGAGTTTTCTGTGTTTACTGGCTTCTGCCTGGGTGCTTGCTGGCTCTATCATTTGCATGTCCTGGACAGTTACTTAATAAAATAGACATGTGACTTTAAATGATTCTTCCATCCCGTTAAGACTCAATCCTGCAAAATGTGGTTTACCGTTCATCTCTGGTGAATCCATTGGGAACTTCAGGCTGTTGCATATGTTCCACAGCATGTGTGTCTTTTCTTTCTTCCTTACCTGCTTTGCTGACTTGTTGTCAGGACAATATCTCATTACAATCTTGGTTCCCCCTCCCCGGCCAAACCATCTTAACTTCTCACTTGCTTTTTCCTCTGGTTCCAGGAAGCACCCTCTTCTCAGGACATCCTGGTGTTTCTGACTGGTCAGGAAGAAATTGAAGCAATGACCAAAACCTGTCGAGACATTGCCAAGCATCTCCCTGATGGCTGCCCACAGATGATGGTGATACCTCTTTATGCTTCTCTGCCCTACTCTCAACAACTCCGTGTCTTTCAGGCTGCCCCCAAGGTGAGGCAATACAATTGGTAAACAGGATGAGCATGTCTGTTTGCTTGCAGGAGTGTTTGGAAGAAACGTGGAATTAAAGGGGTTAAAGTGGTCTGTACTGATAGTAAGTAATGGTCTCCACTGTCTACTGACTTTAGGCTGAATGGTTCCAGTGTGATATAAGATGATGCAACTGGGATGGTATTAACAGATACATACAATAAGTCATCTGGGATCATAAGGAGGAAGGATTAGGGGCAGTGAAAAGGGCAGAGGAATTGAAATTCACCCCATTTTGTAGGAATTTTATGTCTGTATCACAAAAAAGCTACAGCAGCTAATGGGCCAGCCAAATACTAAGAAAGCTAAAAACCTGGGCATATTTGGCAGGGCCATAAGAAAAGGAAATTGTGCTGCCTCAGGCCCTTGTGTACCTATCTAGCAGATAAACAAGAATTCAGGTCTTGTGCTTGTGCCAGAAATGAAATCAAAATGGTTTAAAGACATAGTGATAACAGCTGTCCTGGTGGTGTATTTTGTTGCAAGAAGTGCAAGCACATGCTTTAGAAACTGATTAGGAACTAGAGATTATCTTAATTTACAAGAGCTGGCATAGCAAGCATGGTATGTGGTCATAGCATGCTGCAGTGATATGTAGGCTTGGCCCATGCTGGTCAAAAGTAGTAGCGTTTCTTCATTGCAGCTAATCTAAAATGGCTTTTGACTGGTTTCAGTTTGTTCTTCCTTCCAGGGCTGTCGCAAAGTGATCCTCTCCACCAACATCGCAGAAACCTCCATCACCATTCCAGGAATAAAATACGTTGTGGACACAGGCATGGTCAAAGCAAAGAAGTACAGCCCTGGTGAGGAATTCTAAGGAATGATGCAGAGATTGTTTTTAGTTTTGTAGAAGTTATTTGAGGCAATGAGCCCCACTGAGAGCTGATTTAAAACACCCTCTGCACTGTCTAAATTAACGTCCTAGGTTTTAGGTGTGGGTTTTGGGGTTTGGGTTTGTTTTTTTTTTTGAGTACCAGCAATGCAGGGGTAAAAACCTGTCAAATGAATCTTCTCTTCATGGGCACAGTGCATGGTAATTATCTTTGCTTGGGGGTGATAAACCAAGTGAAGTCTGAGCAGTATTTGGATGGCAGACCCTGGGATTTTTTTGTTGTTAATCCTACAAAGTTATGTTTTTTCAAAGCTGTGTGTTACACAGACATTGACTGAGGTGATGTTTTTCCATACATAGAAATTGGTCTGGAAGTGTTGGCAGTCCAGCGGGTGTCAAAGGCCCAGGCTTGGCAACGAACAGGGAGAGCAGGGCGAGAGGACAGTGGGATCTGTTACCGGCTCTACACAGAGGATGAGTTTGAGAAGTTTGACAAAATGACAATACCTGAGATACAGAGGTAAGAAAAGAACCCTGATACCATCACACTTCTTGCCACACCTCTTTTATGTACTGTTACAGATGGAGCTGTGTAAAGAACTGAACAGCAAAACTGGATCTAGGGTCTGACCGGTTGACTTTTAAGGAAAATGAACTCTGGAGACTAAACAGAAAAACTAGGAAGCATTTGCTCAGGGTGGACATTTGGGCTCTAAGTCTCCAAACACGCATGGGCAATAGTTCTCTTGACTTTCCTCCAAATCTTGGACTTGCCTCCTACCCTTCATGGTTTAGGAAGTAAGGCTTCACCAGCCAGCATTGGACTAGTCTATGACAAGTTGCAGCACAGATCTGAGGACTCCATCTCAGCTTACAGGCAAATAAAAGAAAAGAAAAAAAGAAGGGGGGGAAAAAAAAAGAAGAGAACAATCTCAGTTGGTTTTTCTGCCTTTGCAGGTGTAATCTGGCCAGTGTGATGCTTCAGCTCCTGGCCCTGAGAATTCCCAATGTGCTCACCTTTGACTTCATGTCCAAACCGTCTCCTGGTAAGTGGTTGCAAAGGCAGCCTTGGAAAAAATTGAGTCACTGAGGAGTTGCTTAAAAATAAGGCCTTCAGACCAGCTGGGGAAGATAGAGTATGGAAGGTCAGGGCTGTGAAAGGGGAGCTGTCTCTCTCTGCTGCATTTTCTTCTGGTGGTCCAGAAGTCTCAGGTTCATTCACTGCTCATTGCTTTTGCTCAGCCTCATCAGAGTAGCCATGGTTATGGCAGAGAGCTGGGGAGTCCAGCTTCCAAACAGAGCAGGGAGCAGTTTTGAGTCATAAAGAACGTGAAGGTGGGCCTTACCTGCCAAGGAAAGTCATAGAGAATCTCACGTGGCTTCTGTTCAAAGCTAGAGACGGCAGCTTTAGTTTTGCCTCTGTTTTTGCTACTTAAATTGGAAAAGGTGATTGTTCTACTGGATAGAAGGGGACAAACCACGGTTTGGGGCACTAATTTCTCTAAATAGAAAGTACTTGTTCCTCTGGCCAGGGGAAAGAGGTAGTGATGGTACCAGCTGATCCTTCACATCCCTGCCAGTGTCAGCCAGGAGGCCTCACAGCCTGAACCTTCTTGTTTTGACAGAGGCTATTCAAGCAGCTATTGAGCAGCTGGACCTGCTGGGAGCTGTGGAACGAAAGCAAGATCAGCTTGTCCTAACCCCCCTGGGAAGGAAGATGGCAGCCTTTCCACTAGAACCAAAGTTCTCTAAAGTAAAAACTACAGAAAAATTAGCTAATTTTTATCTCATGTACTCTTCCCAGTACCATTGGCATTTCTCTCTCAAACTCCTTAAACAAGGTCTGGAATTTGGGGCAACGGCAGCTGTACTAGTGTATTTGCAGTATGTTTAATGAAGCACAGCTTTATTTCCAGCAGCTGTGCTGGTTTACTTGTCATTTGTTGTTTAATTCAGGGGGATTTTTTTAAAAGATAATTTCTTTCCTCTGGCACCTCTGAAGCTGAAACAAGGCTAATTCCCTTGCAATTTCCAGGATTCCAGGTAGCACTGTTCAGCAGTTTCATGAAGTGTCTGATGCTGTAGTTGATTTCAGTTGCCATGTTTGACTGTATATGAACTGGGCAGTCTCAGGAAAGAGCATGACAGTTGCTGTTAAAGGTGCTTGGTGGGCCCATAAGAGGATTTACAGTTGTCTCTAGGCCTAAATGTTTATGAAATTGTCCTAAACAATGCTTGTTAAAGTTTCTGGGCTGCTGGTGAGCAGAAAAGTCTGTCCATCTGAAGTGGATTTGGTCGACGAAAACCAGTTTTGTTCTATGATTTGCAGACCATCCTCCTGTCCCCCAAGTTCCACTGTACAGAAGAGATCCTGACCATCGTGTCGCTGTTATCAGTGGACAGTGTCCTCCACAATCCCCCTGCCCGGCGGGATGAAGTGCAATCCGTCAGGAAGAAATTCATCTCCAGTGAGGGGGATCATCTTACCCTGCTCAGTGTGTACAGGGCCTTCAAAAATGTCAGCGGCAACAAGGTAGGGTGCTCTGAGGAAGCCAGTGCTGTCTGGGCTCATGGTGGTGAGGAGCTTTTTTGGCATACAGCAAAGTGACATCTGCATCCTTCGTGGTTGATGCAATATGCATCCTTCCAAAGCAATGAGAAGAGAAGACTTACTCACTCTTTACAATTGGGTAACTGGAGAAAGCTGTTCGAGTGCAAAAGGTTCCCCCAGGAGGCTGTAGCAAAACTGATTATCAAAAGCTTCATGAAGCCAGTTCTGTAATCAGAGCCGGGTCTCTTCCTTCCCTGGCTCTAGCTGGAAACAGGAGGGAGTGGGAGAGTGTTGAGACTTGCTGATAAATACCCTAGACGTGCTGTTTGGCAGGATTCATTGCAAAAACACTGAGCATATTTACAAGCAGATTTTTACCCTATAAACTCCTCAGTTTGATTTGTAGATCTGTAGACTCGTGTGCCCCATTCCTTGCAGCATCTGTCATTCTTACATAATTTGTTTTCACTACCTGTGGATAGCAAGTGCTGTTTCACAGCACTAGGTGACCTTGCAGAGCAATTCTGAGTGGGAAGAGAACAACAACATGCCATTTCTTGGCACTGTGGGAGGGAATGTAGACAGAGGGGAGTAATCAGGGGTAAAAATATGACAAGGAAATGGGTTAGCACCTTTTCTCTGAGAAATATTGTTTGGAGGATTCTGCTTTTCATGGTATCCAAAGACTGTTGTGCTTCTTGGGTGAAGAAATGGGCCCTTCTAACTCCTGGTGTCTCTGCTGCAGGAATGGTGCAGAGAGAACTTTGTCAACAGCAGGAACATGATGCTTGTGTCAGACATCAGAGCTCAGCTCAGGGACATTTGTGTAAAGGTAACTTGTTGCCATACTGTATTTCTCTGTTTCAGCTGTTTGTATTTTTCTGGTTGTCCCAAAACTGATTTCGCTGTGCACCAAGTCCCAGGAGTGAGAAAATGTGGTTTTGTTTTCAGTCTCCCATGAATAGTCAGGTAAAATTCCCAACTCTGCAGCTGCATCCCAAAATCTCAGAGCTGCAGGCCTCAGTGGGTCGAGGAGAGGTGAAGAGAGAGGGGGAGCTCTGGGAAGGCTTCTCTGGTAGAGGACAATTTTTCCTAAGGGATTTCACTGCTCTAGTGTAGATGTGACTGTGCTATGCATGCCACTGAGTGATGTCAGCCTCAGCAGCCTGTGCTGGCTGGCTTCTTCATGGAGTCAGGCTTCAATTTAACAGCAGCTTTCACATCAGCACAGTTCCTGCCAGTCACAGAGTGTAAGGTGCAGCGTGGGAGCTGCTGCTGAACTGCTTGCAGTCTGTATGTGATATGGGAGCCACCGTTTGGCACCCCTGTCCCGCTGTGAAATCTAGTTGGCCTAAAACTTGCTCCCAGAAGGAGAGTCTCGATCCATTTTGTGGCTTATCTTTTGTTTGCTATTAGTCTGGATTAGCCTAACATCTACCTGAGCTGAATTCCTGGTGGTCCTTTTATATTTCCCACACTAGCAGGATTTCTGACACAATATCTCGGAAGCCCACTAAAATGGGGCTGTGTTTCCCCATGAGGGCGCACATACACGCTCACTTACCCTTGTGTCTCTCGCTGCTGAACAGCTATCGATGCCAATCGAGTCCTCCCGCTCAGACACTGGAAACATCCGCCGCTGCCTGGCTCACAGCCTCTTCATGAATGCGGCAGAGCTGCAGCTGGACGGCACCTACAGGACCGTGGACTCTCACCAGTTGGTGGCCATCCACCCCTCCTCCGTGCTCTTCCACTCCAAGCCAGCCTGCGTGGTTTACAACGGGCTGCTTCACACCAACAAGTGCTACATGCGGGACCTGTGCGTGGTGGATGCGGACTGGCTGTATGACGCAGCACCTGACTATTTCCGCAGGAAGCTCCGAACGGCCAAGAACTGACCTGTGGGTCTGGGACCAACAGGTCCAGGGTTTTTAGACTCACCCTAAAAGACTATTTTTTGTTTTGTAATGAATGTATGGGAGCAGTAGAGCTTTGCCTTGCAAATCAGGTAAAAACCTTAGAGGAAAATGGCTTCTCCATGACAGCCAGACCTCACAAGTTTCTGTGGCTTAGAACAATCATCCTTTTTAACAGTTAATCTGTAAAAGGGGAACGTAGTATGTATTCTGTGTGCGTGTGTGTGTGTGTGATAAGTCTGTACTGGGGGGGGGAAAGGGGAGCTGGTGTCAGATTCCAGTTTTTAACACTTACTGAAGTTTAACAGGCTTGTGTATGAGGAAATGAAATCCTAAGAACTCTTCTGAGCAGACTTGGTATTTTTGATGATTGTGCTTGTATCCTTAGCAGGTTTTATTGCGGGGAAAAAAGGAGAAAAAAAGTTTTAAATGTCTACATACCGGGGAAAAAAATGCCTTTTTTTACTATTTCTAGAAGGGAGGTGCTACTGTCTTTTACCTCATCAAGTATCTCTGCCTGCATGTCATGTTCACCGTCTTATTTGGGACCATGCGAAGGCCAGTGGTGGGAATGCCTGCTTGGACAAGGTCTTCACTGCTTTTGTCAGCCTCAGGGGCTGGTTTCTTGGAGAGGTTGTCCAGCTGCCTGCATGTTTGGTGTCATGTTTGTTCACCCTTTGCTGTTAGGGCATGTTGTTCCTTAGCAAATACTCTTGTCCGTGCACTTCTAGCTTTGGAGTTGGCACACCATCCACAACAGGTAATCAGGCCAACTTGAGGAAGACTCAGCCAAATGAGAATGAAGATGTGGTTTGGAGATTGGACGTGCTTTAAAGGTCCTTGATTCATTAAACGTTTGCGTCTTCTGCTCTGACACCAGTGCTTCTTCCCAATTCTGCCTTCCCCAACCCCGGCCCAGTTATACTTTGGTTTTCCATTAGAAGTTTGGAACTTGACATTGTCAAGACCACGGATCTACCACTGGTATCTATTATTTGGGTTTTTTCTTCCATATTCCCTTGGCATCTACCTATCTCTTTTTTTCCTGTTGGAGAAAAGTGGCAATACCAAACTTAACTGTCTTTTTAAATACTGGAATTAAGACACTAGTGTCACTCCAAAGGCAAAACTTGTTCTTTAATGTGAAGGAAAGTGGATTTATTCCATTATCACTATGTGTTGGTGTGGGGAAAAAATGTAAGTTGTTTTTAAGTGATGTCCTAAGTACTTCTAAAATAACCTCTCTGGGAGAGGTAACTTCCAGTTTCAACAGAGTCTGTTGACATAGTGTACTAATTTATACAGATTTTTGCACGAGTTGAACTAAAGCAGGTTAGGTGTCTGAAAGGGTGGGAGAGGAAGCTGTTCCGCACATGCAGTATCATTGTGTAACGTAGTGGGGTTAGTGTACATGGGCTGTGATGGGATTGTGGTGGTTAGTCCTTGTTTCCTTCAAATGGCAACTTTAAAAAAAAAAAGACAAAACTAACTTATATTAGTAGGGCTGCTTAGGGATGCAGTCATATTGGCTATTGGCAAGCCCTTATTCACTCCATTTGCTCGGGGAAAGCTGCTGGCTTTGCTTGTGATCTGTGGGCACAAGCTGCATTTGCCATGTAGTAATTTGTCTTTTCTGGTTACACGCATCGTGGTTACACAACACATTGTAATACGCCTTTTCTTTGGGCTCCAGTATTGGCTTACCTTGGTTTTCTCTTTGAAAACTGGGGCAAATGCCTCTTCTGTTCTTTTTTCTTACTTTTTTCTTTTTTTTTTAACTGGAATGTCACTTGTGCTGATCTGCAAATTGCTGTCTCCCAAAGAGTGTAAGTAGGTACCCGGCATGCCTGGAACGGTCTCATCTCTCGGCCTGTTCCCTGGAAGGGTGATACTGAATGTCTGCAGGGGTGCAGCAGAAATGGGACGCATGTCCCTTTGTTGTGCCTCTTTGCAATATTGTTCTTTGGTGGTTTGAAAAAAAAAGACGGAAAAAAAAATGGTGAGTGGGGCACAGGCAAAACTTGCCACTTTTGTATGTATGACCAGCTGCAGTTTTGGATTGGTATTTCAAGAGCATGCAGCTATTTCAATTGTTCTCACTCACAGGAATTGCAGGGAATTATCAAAGCGCTGTATCTATCTATTTCTTGATTTTACAGACTGTGTCTGTGGGGGAAAATGGAGTATAAGCACATTCTGTTTGGGCAGTCTAATTTAAGTCTGTTTAAGGGAGGGGATGGGTGTTTATTTAGAACTAATTTGTATATTTTTCCCAAAATAAAGAAGCGATGGCAAAAATTGAAGTCCTGGGTGGTGTTTTGGGAGACACGAAAGCTGATCATGGGGCATCCAGGTATGAGTCCCACCGTTTTCGGTTCTTGTGGGAGTGTCTTCATTTTAAGCAGTCTGGGGTGTCTGCGTGCAGATGTTGAAGATAAGATGTTAAGGTGGGTCAGTGAATCTGTGCTTCACGTGCAAAACAGACCCCACCATTGCGTGTGCAGTGCTCAAACACCAGCGTGGAGCTAGGAGTAAAAATCCCGGTCCTTTGCTGCGTTGTCGTGATATCGTTGCGGTGATATCGACGCTCTCCCGCTACCTGAGGTGAGCAGCAATAGGCCTTTTGTGCTTCTACTCAACAGAGGGCAATAGTGCCAGCTTTTAGACAAAGGGAACACTTTATGCCAGGAAACATCTTCCCTCTAAAATATCTATTGTTAAAGGAGAAAAAAAAAAAAAATTTCTGAGTAAACTGCTGAGGTCTTGCCAGAAAGCTGACTACCCTAGTAACGAGTGAGGCGATGTACGGTCTAAGCTTTCACCGCGTACGCTGCTTTTTCTCGCCGCAGTCAACAGGGAAGCACCAGCGTTTTTTCCACGCCCCCGAAGCTTCCCCTGCGCCTTCACCGGTGCCCCAGCCTCACCGGAACGCCGGGGCGGGAGAGGCGGCCAGTACTGGTGCTCTGGACGCGGCGTCCCTACCTCATCCTCCTGCCCTTGGTTTTTAGTTTTAAGTTAAAACAGCAATGAGCGATCCTGTTAGCGTGTTCCCTTCTGCCGGGGCCGGGACTCGACCCCGCGTTCCGGCTCCCCGCCGCGGGGGCCGCCGGGGCCGGCTGCCGCCGGAAGCGGGGCAGGCGGTTCCGGGGCCGGCAGTGTCCTCTGTCCGCCCCGCCCCGCCTGGCCGCCCTCGCCCCACTGCACCATGCTGCTCGCCCGGGCCCTGCGCGCCGCCTCG
>VYZW01046739.1:194287-209507 GCA_013401315.1 Balaeniceps rex
TGCCCCCCCATCCCGGGCAGCACGTGGGGGGGGAGTGGGCCTTCTTTAACCCCCCCTTCCCTTCCCGCCAGGCGACAAAGCCTTCGCGCAGTTCCTGACAGATGAGATCAAGGAGGAGAAGAAGATCCAGAAACACAAATCTCTGCCCAAGGTCTCCGGCGGGTGGGAGCTGGAGGTCCACGGCACGGAGGCCAAGCTGGTGCGGAAGATAGCCGGTGAGAAGTAAGTGTGCTCCTTGGGGGGGTCCGTCTGGCGAGCCCCGGAACCTGGCAGGGCGGGTAGGTGGTAGTAACCAGGTTTCTCCTCGTGGTCACGTTACTTTTATTGCTATCTGCCCAGTCTATGCAAACTGGAGGTTGCAGAGGCTCCTCATGTTACCACCTCGGGTCAAAGGCACCTTTTTTTTTTTTTTTTACATGAGTTTGCTACTGTATTGTGTGTTACAAAGTTTCGTGCCATCTTCCTGCATTAAAAGTAACAGTTCAGTCCAGTAAAACTTGAAAAACGCTTGTTCGTGAGGGCAGGTGGAGGAAGCCAGCTTCATTCAGGTGTGTGTCTTAAACTCTTAACTGCAATACCTGGTTTTGTTCACGGTGCGTGAATTCAACACCAGTAACGCTGTCCCTGCCACAAAAACTTCAAATAGAAGAAATGTTGATGGGTATTTTTTGAGCGTGTTCAAAGTAACTGCTTCTGTTTCTTTTGAAGGATAACGGTCACGTTCAACATCAATAACAGCATTCCACCCTCAGTCGATGACGAAACACAAGAAGAGCAGAAACCTGATGAGCAGGAGGTAATTTAGTCTTGATGTACACTTCAGTGATGGGTGCACAGAGGGAAGTTAGAACCTTGCCCTTAAGTGTTAAGGGTTTTTTCCCCCTCTCACTTGACGTTTGGGTGCGTTAAATCAGAAAACGCAGATTTTTCTGGCTTGGCTGTCACTTGGCTGTGACCCTCATCTCTGCAGCAGAAAGGCAGAGCAGGGTGAGAGGGCTCTACGAGATGAAATGAGAGGAACTCTGTTGCCTTTGCAACCCCCCGCAATAAATACTGCCTTTTGTACTTTGCTAGCGTAACTCACGGTGCTGATAGGCAACATCAGCGAAGCGCAAAGCTATTCAGGTGGCTTCACTTGCGTGGTTTTGTTGGCCAGAAGTGTCTCACTCCTGTTTAATAAAACTGTTGGTGAAAATACCGGTAAAACTGTAAGTGAGCAATATAATTTGAGGCAGATGGCTTCATCTGCTGTGGCGCTGATGCCGAACGAGTCAGGAATGCAGCTGCTCCATTGTAGCAGTTAACTTGCATTTTCTGCATGGTAGTATTTATTCTAGCACATTGCACTCGGCTGGGTGGGACAACACTGGGGACACTTGCACGTTGCTTCCCTTCCCGGGCGTGCCTGTATCAAGTGCGCTTGATCTGTGCACATGTGTTTGGCGGTCTCTGCCGTGCCAGCTTTCTTCCATGAAGGAGGGTAGGCAGGAGCAGCTCCTGCTGTCAAAACAGTCTCAGTCTGAGTCTGTTCCCAGTTGCTGTCACTTTGGAGGGACCCATCCAGGTGAGCTGCAGGCTCTCTGGGTTGTCGGGGGTGGCAGATGCTCCCAGCTGCCATGCTACCTGTGTGACCAGGCACAGAGCAGAGGAGGGGCTGAAGGGCCGTTGGCGAGGCGGGGGGAGGCTTGGATTGCCCTGGCCAGGTCAGGGACTCCAGAAAGAGGGTGATGGAACAATCTGCGCTGGACGGGCTGTGTTGCTGGGCTGGGCTGTCATTGCTTTGGCTCCTGTTCAGACTCCAATGCTGATGCTACTTTTCTCTTATTTAGCCTGATCTTACATCAACTCCAAACTTTGTTGTGGAAGTAATAAAAGATGATACAAAACAGACCCTTGTTCTTGATTGCCATTATCCCGAAGATGAGGTGGGTATCGAGCTGGTCGTGTGTCAGCCGTAGCCAACTCTGGGTGGGACTCACCGTGCGTTTCCCGCTTGACTGTAGTGTAATTGTGGCACTATTGAATCTAACTGCTCTTTATAGTCTGTCGGTTTTCTGAATCTGCAGAAAATGCAGTCCTCTCTTATCTCTCTTTTTTTAACACATGCACAAAAAAAAGGCTTTGCGTTTGCAAGAACAGTCTTTGGGGAGGAGATGTTCCACTGCATTCCTCGTGTCCTCACCTGGCGTTTCTGATCGGCTGCTTGTTGGCCAGTTTATTGAGTTACATTAGAGAAGGGAGGCATGGCTTAACTTCAACAGCACAGCAACTTGCAAGGGGTAAACAAGAATGGCCAAAACAAGATAGATTTAATACAGTGTGTCAGTAACTTGCAAATCTTATTGTTGTGAGGTGTCACAAAGAGAAGTAGGGATTAAAAAAGGGGGGGGGGGAAGGGAATAAAATTGAGAGCTTTGCTTCAGACTGATCTTTGTGGTTTATTTTGTAAACCTTAACAGATCATTTATGCAGCCAGTTCTAGCTGACAAAGGTTAGACGGACATGTGAGGACAGATTTAGAACTACACGGAAGAGTTCTTACATCTTTGTAAAAGTCAGGCTGCTGCCATACATCAGGTCGCTGCTGGTAGACTGACCTCTTAGGGGATTTTCTGCATTCTCGTGCATGTGTGTGCTTGTCTTCACAGGCACGCGTTGAGAGGGGAGAGGCACAGCTCTAGTACCGGTCCTGGGGTTTTGTTTGCAGTGTAATATTCCTAGCTTTGGGATGAGATGGCTGAAGGGGCCCTGTAGTTAAAGCCAATTGTATGTATTGCATCTCATCTCCTGTTTCAGGTTGGACACGAGGGAGAGGAAGAAAGTGATATTTTCACAATTCGGGAGGTCAGTTTTCAGCCCACTGGAGAATCAGATTGGAAGGACACCAACTACACCCTCAATACGGATTCCCTTGACTGGGTAAGCGTTGCTGACACGGCCGTAGGCTGCAGAGGGCACTTCAGCTTATCTCGCCTGGCTGTCCGTTTGCTCCTGAATTATGATTGAGTCCTGTCAGGGATGTCCAAGACGGGGGATTCCCCTGCTCTGCCCCAGCTTGTCATGAGATAGTGGTTCTGATGCAAACCGAGGATTATTACGTGGTCCCAGCAGCTGTGCAGTGCTGGTGGCATTACTGGCAGTCAGAGACCAACATGTTGAAACTTGTTCTGTTCCAGGCTTTACAGCTTGATTTCCTGGTGGCTATGTGACACTTTAGAGATGCTTTGACACTCGCTTAAACATCTTTTGATCTGTGCATTTAACAGAGTAGCTTATCAGATACCATGTATACATGTCTTTGTTTTCTGGGTTTTCCAGGTATGTTTTTATAGTTGTGACACTAAAAACTAGTATGCCCAAGAATCTGGCACCTGCTTGTATGTTCTCAATATCAGGCTTTCAAAAGGTTAAATCTTAGTTGGAGGCTGTGTATCATATGGTTAAAACTTGACTCAGAGTGTATCTCTGTTTGGGAAGCATTCATGTTAAAATTGGTTAGTGTGCTCTAGAACATCCCACACTGCTTTTGGTTTTTTCCCCTCTCTGACTTGCGACAGAAAATTAATTAAAAAATGTGTATGATTTGTGATCTTCTCAGATTACAGAAGTCCAGAATTAATCATTTGCTCAGTAATACTGGTCTGGTTAAAAAACAAAGAAAGAAACAAAAAACCAAGAAACACATGTCAGGTATTAGCCTTACTGCACTAAGCAGTAATAGCAAATCTGTTCTCCTGAGGAGCGAGGGGGGAACGCACAAGCATTAACATATGCCAGATTTGCAACAGTTAAGTAGGATTAAAAAGAAGAAAAAAGCGTTGATGATTGTAAAAGATTTAGTCTCTCAAACAAATATTTACATCAGATACCACCCTTTCCAGACCCTGTTAAAGCAATTCACCCCCAAGGCCATAGCACTAATATAGGGGGGCAGGCAGAGGTTGGTATGTGTAATCTTTGACAGACTTTATCTGCTGACTTCTACAGTCAGTTGATCATCTCCAGAGTGCAGCTTGTTTGTAATGCTGGGTTTGGGTTTACATGACCAAGTTTGGGTGACCTGTTCCATGGCCCCTTCCCTCCAAATGTTACACCCAAGGCCAGGCCCGCCAATAAGGGGATGAGGAAGCTGCCTGGTCTCCCGTGGGAGGCAGGCCAGATCTTCCTGGGAGAAAGAAATGCCAGCTGCTGTGGGACATTTTAAAAGCAACCCCTGCCCAGGTGTGCTCTGCTAAGGAAGTTTCCTGTTCATTGCTTCCAGGCTCTGTACGATCATTTAATGGATTTCCTGGCTGATCGAGGAGTGGACAACACGTTTGCTGATGAGTTAATAGAGCTCAGCACTGCACTGGAGCATCAGGAGTACATTAAATTCCTTGAAGACCTTAAAAGCTTTGTCAAATGTCAGTAGGTTAGGCTAGGAAACTTCAAGTGTGGGTATTCCACAGCACTGCTCAGCCAGCAATACCCAAATATATCTTCACAACAGATAAAGAGAGTAAGTAACTTTGAATTTGGAAGTGAACACCATGGGAGAATGAGGATTCTTGCTTGTATTTGGGGATTTGTATTTATGTTGCAGCCCAGATCAAGTTCTCTAACATTGTGGTCCGGAATTGCCTCCCCCTACTTGGTGGTTTTTTTGTACAATTAAGAATGAATGTGAAGAATAAAATCTGTTCCAACATGTCACTGAAAACTGGTGGTTTCTCTTCTTCCTGCTGTACCATTGCTGACGAGAGAGCTGCCATAAAAATGATGCTAGTGTGTGTGTCTGCGCCTGACACAAGACAAGTGTTAATACAGCTTGCCTGCAGGGCTGTTGCTGCAGCGATGGTGTGTGCTGGCCCAGCCTTTTCTCCAGGGAGAGCTATTCTAGCACCTCCAAACACGCAGTGTGCCCTTCTGTCAGCATGGTTGTGTGTAGGAGGCCATTTGCTGGCCAACCAGTGCTAATTATGAATGTGAATCTCATTCTAGAAGTCTTGGCTTTCTGTGTGTTAGGGAATAGAATTTCAGGGCCCTAAACACTGCATTTGAGGAGCTGTTTTAGAAAAATACTGCAGGGAGGCTGTAGCACTTCAGTTCCAACAGAATGACTGAAAGGCTGTGGATGCTGATGTCAGAGGCAGTGCTGCAGGGCAGCAGCTGCGGTCTTCTACTCAAACCCACGAATCCAGTTGTTACCTGAAGGCCATATGAAGTTTAAACAGAAACCAAAGCTGAAGTCCAATGTGAGCTGTGAGATCACTGATGCATTGTTAAAGACAATACAAAGGCTAAAATAAACTATTTATTTCAAAACATATACTGTGCCATCAAAAGTGCAGGGCAAGGCAGTACTACTGCCTTTTCAAGTATCTTTTTAACACAGCAGTTACAAGTATATACATAAAAATACTAGCAGCTCTGGGTGGATTTTTAGTCTTGAAGTGCTTCCAGTAAAAAAGCAGCAGCCGAATCAACTTACAGGAGAATCATCCAGGAGTCACAGACCTTTACAAAAGGTAAGTTGAACAGAGAAGCTATACCAATGTATAAAATGAATTATGAATGTTCAAAACCATTTGAAATGCTCTGCTCCTAACACTGTCCTCACTGTGTAGGTACACACAGTGATTTTTACTTAAGCAGCAAAGCTAAGAACTTGCTAGCTGTAGCTTGAGCTAAAGGGATGGTACATGTTTTCTAAGAGAGATGGGCAAGCCTTTTGAGGAGGCTTAAACTGAAATAATTTTTAAAACTTTTCTTTGTGAACCACTTATCTGAACAGATGCTTCACACAAAACTTGGAAGTGGTTGGCTACGGTGTGAGAAAGGTAAGGCTAAGTTTGACAGGTCAAAGATTCCCTAATCCAGCAGTTAAGGTAAATTGTGTAATTTGGCTCTTCCTTTTACAGTTACTGGTGGTCAAAAGTAAAACCACTTCTGAGGAAGTTTGTGGAAAAACAGCAACACAAACCCCTGGGATCAATGGACTTGTGGTTTCTGCCCATGTAATTGAGAAGTAGATCCAAGCAGAGATCCTTTCCAGGAGCTTGACATTTAGACTCACCGGGCAGCTCATGAGAAGACTGGCTTCCTCCTCCATTCCACTGGTCACTGTGAACTCTGGGTTATGAAAGCACCTGTGACTGTGCTCCGTTACAGTGTTTTCCAGAAGTGACCGAAGCTTCCCTTCTGTCATACCCTGAGAAAAATGGGGTTAAAAGAAAGCTTACACTTAAGTTGCTGTCTGTAGCTTAAAACTGCCTCTTTGCAGCAGCGGACTTAAGATGTCACATTTAACATGTTATTCACAGTGCAGCTTACCTGTGTGCTGATGTATAAGCCACACTGGCAAAAAACCAAGTGATTCGTCACAGTCAGGTTATTCCTAGAAATAGCACACAACGAGCATCATCACAACAACCAGAACAAAGGTAGATTTTAGCAAAAAACCTCTTAGATTTAAGAGATCATTGCTCAGGTTTTTTGATTTTGTTGAAATTAACACAGCAGCCTGTTGGCCCACTGCTTTTGCCTGTTTCCAAGCCCAAACTGCTGTAGGGGAGTGGAGAACCAACGCCAAGGGCTTTCTTACTTTCTACACACTGGGCAGATGATCTTGTCGCTGGCATCCAACCCGTCAAGCATTGCATTGAGACATTCTTCATCAAACCGCAGACTTCGCTCATACTCTTCTATAACCGACTGTTCTGCAATAACACAGCAAAATACCCTCACGCATCTGTTACGAACTGAAGACAAAGCAGCACATGTGAAGCTGCTGGGCAGATGGAGGCCAGGGCAGCCACTAGTTTCTGAACTTTTCTTTCTTTGGATCAGATTTCTACACTTGATAAAATCATTCCTGTTAATCCAATTTTTCCTATAGCTCAGTCTTAAGCCAGTCTCAAGTGGGTGACTTTCCACTTTCCAACCAACAACTTAGAAACATTCTGAATTGATTTATACAGGTTCCTACAGCCTCCCTAATGCCTCGGTCCTGTTTCTCTGGTCTCCTCTCTTACTAGCAGACCTTAAAATGCCACTTAAACTCTTAAAACCATCAAAAAGGGTCTCAATGCATTAGAGAGGCCACAGAGATTTCTAAGGAGGCTCTTCCATATCACATGGTCTACAAGAACTAAGGAGTGCAGCCTCAGCTAGTTTGGGTTACTAGAAAGTCAAATGGGAGTCAGAAAATGTGTAAAGAAATTACCTTGCAAAATCAATTCCTGCTGGATCTCTTCCAGTACTGCTAGCTCATCGGGGTCCTCTAGCATCTGAAAGATGGATCAGTCAGTAATTCTCCCATTCTGGCTACTTTCTCAATTTCCAGCACCTGACTGAGCTGTCACTGCAACATAAATTCACTCTGCTTATTCTATCTGGTAAATCTCTGTATGTCCAAAAGCACGCGCTGTGGAAAGCAATCTACTATAACCACCTGTGCAAAACCAGCCACAATAGATCAGAACACAGTCTGTCCAAGAACTTGCTTTTTAAAACATTAGTTTTGCTCCCATTCCCACGAGCGGACAGTGACAGACTAGCTCTAAAAAACCACAGATGAGGAACCCACCCTCTGCCATGATTCACATGCAGTTTGTGAAGGAAATAAGGAAGCTCCCCACTCATGGGCCCAAAGGCAAGCACTTTCACAGCACAACACCCCACACTAGCTGTGGAAGCAGGAAACCCAGATGCTCTGAGTTTTGCAACTCCAACCAGCGAGAGACTGAAGTTACAGCTGCGGAGGGCTGTGTTTGATGCGCCTGCGTTAGACTGGCAGTGCGCTAACGCAAGGATCCTGGGGAACGCATCGGCCCCAGGCGCTGCACGTACTGACCTGCGCCAGGGCCTCCTTTCCCCCGAGGGACGGCGGGCTCTCCTGCGCGGCCTGCAGCGTCTGCCACTCCTGCTCCATCACCTCCTGCACCAGCAGCGCGCCCATGGCCGGGCCGCGCACTCTCTCCCCGGCCCGGCGGTACCGGTCCAGCAGCTTCGCCCGGCTGCTCCTCAGCCTCTCCATGCAGCGCTTGGAGGAAGCAGACCACAGGGAGCCCGTTGGTGCCGCGCCGGGGTGCGAGACGGGGCCCCAGGGTCAGTCGCGTCCCGGAGGGCTTGCACGGGAGTGGGGTGACAGCTCCTACCAGCAGCCGGCCTCAGGCAGCGGCGCGGGAAGGAGCCCGGCTCACCCGCCCAGGCGGGACCGAGCCCAGCCGGCTGGGAGGCAAACCGGGGCCAAAGGAGCGGGCGGAGCCCCCCACCCCGGCTCCCCGCGGCGGCCCCACTCACGCGGCGGTAGGTCTCCTTCCAGGGCGGCGCGGCCGGGCCCTTGCAGCGAGAGCGGTACCGCCGGAGCGGCGCCTCCATGGCCCCCCAGGATCCGCCTCGCGCCTCTCCTCCGCCGCGGGGCGCGCCGGCAGATGTAGTCCCGGCGCGGAGGAGGTGCGGCCCCTCCCATCGGCGGCGCGGCCGGTGACGCCGCGGTCGCGCGGCGGCTGCGTGCGGTGATGGCGGCCGAGTGGGGCCCGGTGGAGCAGTGGCGCGCGGCTCTTCCGCAGCACGCGGTGCTGAGCCGCCTCCGCGAGCGCGCCCCCACTCCCGCCGCGCGGCCGCCGCTCATCCGCAACCTCCTCTTCGGCCTCGACGGCGACCTCCTCCTCTGGGACGGCGAGCGCAGCGCCCTCCACGCCATCGGCCTCCGCCGCCTCGGCGGGCCCGACTCCGCCGGGCTCGGCCGCTACCAGGTGGGGGCCCGCCTGGGGGGGGTGCCGAGAGGGGCCGGTGGGCGGTTGTGAGGGGCCCGCGACGGGGAGGGGGCCCGCGACGGGGAGGGTGGCCGTGACGGGGCGGGGGGCCAGGCCTTGAAGGCCCCCGGCCGGGTAGTTACCCTCCAGCCCGCTCTCGGTGGGCCTTTCCTCAGTGAAACCCGTCGGCTTCGTGCTTGGCCGTGGCTGGCGGCAAGTTTTTGCTTCGTTCTGCATCTCGTAGCCGTTGCGTAAATCGCCGTCCAAAGTAAAGATGTGCTATGCTTCTGTGAGCGCTTTTGACGGCTTGTGCTTAACTGTAATATTTGTATTTTCAGACCCTTATCTGCATAAACCCACCCCTTTTTGAGGTTTATCAGACGCTGTTAAGCCCCACGCAGCATCATGTGGCGCTCATCGGTACGAAGGGGCTCATGGTGCTGGAGCTGCCTAAACGCTGGGGGAAGAATTCAGAGTTTGAAGGTGGGAAATCCACGGTGAACTGTAGGTGGGTGAGACCTCAGGCAGTTAATGACATCCTTGTCATGCCGTCGTTCCTCGACAGCCTCTCCTCTCTCGGGGCCACACAGATATGGAAGACATTGAAAACATTGATTGTATTGGGGTTGTAGGGGTGATGACAAATGAAGTTATTTTGGCTCAGGGACTTGCTGATTGTCGTGACCCAAATAAATGACCATCTAAACTTGTTGCAAACGCTGAGAGCAAGGTGCTCCTCTCTGTAGTATTCTCTAGCCTTTCTGGGGTCTTTTAGCTGTGGTAGCTAAAAGCACATGTCCAGATGGAAATAACAAAGGGCTTCAAGTTAAAGCTGTCCCTCCAACTTTAAGAATAGTATAGCTAATGGCTTTGAAACACTCTAATAGGGTTTCTAGCTCCTCTTGCCCCTGCTTCCCTTTAGAAGTAAGTTCTGTGTTTCTTGTAACAGTACATATTTCTGCTCTGTATTTCAGCACTATTCCTATTGCGGAAAGGTTCTTCACAAGCTCAACATCTCTGACTTTAAAGCATGCTGCCTGGTATCCCTGTGAGACATTAGAGCCCCATATTGTGCTCTTGACTTCAGATAACACTATAAGGTAAAACCTGTTTGTATATCTAAGTTGTTGTTTTTTTCATAGCTAGTCTGATTTTTCACTAGATATTTGTGTCCTGCCATTCTTACCAGGATTACCAATAAAAGACAGAATGGGAGAAACTTCAGACTGATAGCATGTGATGTTCCTGCATCAGCAGGGACATGCGCAACACTGCCAGCTGAATGAACACTGCTGCTGTTTCTTTCCTCTAGGTTTTACAGTCTGAAGGTACCTCATACACCCATCAAAGTGATTGCTCTTTCAGACACAGAGGAGGAGACTCTTGCAATCAAAAAAGGGTTTGTGTGGTTTCTTGTATTTTGAAATGCTTTTGACAGATTAAGCTCTGTATTCTCAGTTGTGTTTTTAATGAATAAGTGATAAATCTACCTGAAAATCTGATGTGATTTTTTTTTTCTTTTTTCCCATCCTTCTAAAAGAAAGTGGTAACAAACTGTACAGTCAAGTGTTTGTCAGAGTAGTCATTTGAAAAATACATGTTTTCTTTAAGATGGGGTTAAGAAGGGCTTTTTGAGTGGGGAATGCAGCAAATAGATCGTATTTATTTCCCTCTTGGCCTAGTTGGAAAGGAAGAACTTGAGGGTCTCTACTAGTCAGGTCACAGACTGAGGCACTACACAGGAAATACCAGTACACCCTCTTCTTCTATCCTGTGAAACTGGGCTGGCTGGTGGGTGTACTGCAGAAATGAGGTACCATAAGAAGGATGTTACTTGCATGCTTTTGCTGCTGAAAATAGCATATGTCAGGGGACTGAGGGACAGGTGTTCAGCAGTAATTTGTCGGCACATACCGATGGACCTAGTTAAACACACGTGTTCTCACAGTCACTGCTGACTTCAGGTCTTGTTCTGACTTGTCCCTAGGAGAGCCTATACAGCATCGCTGGGAGAGACCGCGGTGGCATTTGACTTCGGCCCGCTAGTGCCGGTCCCAAAGAACATTCTTGGACAGCGAGGGAGTGAAGAAGTGTTGGCCTACCCACTTTACATTTTATATGAAAATGGAGAGACATTCCTCACATATATCAGCCTGCTACAGAGGTAGGCTTGCATTCATCCTCAGGTTTCATGGGGCACTTGTATGTTTGTACAATGTTAGGGTTGGAGAGCCATCTTTCAGCTTGGCTAGGACTCTGTAATGGAGGCTGGGTTGAGTTTTATTGTATTGCAGTCTGTTTTATTTCTTTGTGGCAGTGCTAATAGACTGAAATCCAAGAATAGTGTGTCATCCTTTCTCATCTAGACATTAAGGGTGCAGTTTGCGCTGCTGAGAAGCCACTGTCCGTTGTTTACAATCAGAAATTCAAAATGGAGACACTGGACTGTTAAAAGATCCGTGGGTCTAAGGCTGTTTGTTAGGTGTATTTTGGGGCCTTTAGTTCACAGTGCAGACATTCTTAGCTTTGGATGAGGCTGAAAGAACCAGTGGCATCTTAGGAAAAGAAACATTTTAAGGTCATAGAGGTTTGCAGGCATGTTCCGTAATGAAAGGTCAAGAATATGAATCAAGAATACAAACATGATATAAGAAAAAAATCACTTCAGAAAGCTGAGAAGATGGTGGAAAACTTACAAGTTAGATCTAGTGTAACTGAATATTAAAATATGTGGTATTTAGGTTAGAAAGAGCACTGTTTGCCTCTGCATGAGAAATGATGCAGCTTTCAGCTGATCCTGTCTGTAGGCAATGAAATAGGCTTTGTCCTTCAAAAGTTCCACCTAGAGAAATGCTAGGCCACAAAATGCTGCTTGTAACGTGCTTTATTAAGCAAGAAAACAATTAAGTGATAAAGACAATTAACTTGAGCTTTCCATGAGTGTTTTGTGTTCTTGTATGAAAAATGTTTCCTCTTGAATTTGTTGAAATATAGCTTGATTGCTTCCAAAGCGTAAAACCTTATTACTGAGCTCCAATTTCTTTTGTGAGATCTCCACCAAGTAGGTGTAGTGCAGACTCTTAATCTGCAGAAGTCTGGGTTGCTACTATCTAATGGAAATTAAACAGAACTCCAAACCATTGGGTTTTGGGTGGGGGTTTTTTTTTAATCATCTTTATTTTGTAGTTATTGTCCAACAAACTCCCGCAGGCAGCCACGGGGACCTCTCCTTCCACACCTTGTGTTGTGATCTTTATTCCAGCACTGGAAATCTTGGCAAGCTGCTTGGCCCTCTGCCCATGCACCCTGCTGCAGAAGATAACTATGGCTATGATGCCTGTGCTGTCCTTTGCCTGCCTTGTGTTCCAAACATCCTGGTGATTGCCACTGAGTCGGGAATGCTTTATCACTGTGTGGTACTGGATGGAGAAGAGGATGATGAGCAGGTATGTTGTCTTGGTTTTTTTCTATATGTACTTTTTGTTTCTTTAGTCAAAGTTCCTGGCTGCAACATGGCAGGATGCCTAGAAGTGAATGCCAAGTGCCAAAGCTGCATTCTTTTATAATGAGGTAGTGAGTCTTCCTCCTATTCCAGCCAGTCCCTGTGATTCTCTGGTGATTTTTATTTTACATGTCAGTTCTGTGTATCCTACAGGCATATCAGTTTTTGATCAAACTTAGTATGAGCTATTTCAAAGAGGCTCTTTTAAGAAGAAACCATGTTTCTGAGAGAAACTTACTTTTAAGTAAAAAAAAAAAAGAGACTTGAACCACTTTCCCTAACAATTAATACTCTTGCCTATATTACGTAACTCTTTGTTGGCATTTCTGTTTAAATGATGTCTGACAGAAGAATTCAATGCTCTTTACAGTCAGAAAAGTCATGGGACCCAAGATCTGATCTTATTCCATCCCTGTATGTGTTTGAATGTGTTGAGCTGGAACTTGCACTGAAACTGGCATCAGGAGATGAAGAAGAGCCTTTGGAGTCTGATTTCTCTTGCCCAATCAAATTGCATCGAGGTAGGGCTGTCATTCAGGTTGCTGGCTTTTACTTGCTTTATTTCATGAGTTTAGGATTGAGCTATTTACAAATTACAATTGGTGTCGAAGAGTGGTATTAGAATAAAGATTTGCCTGATGTCTTCAATAAAGCTGTGGAAAGAGCAAGCCTGGGAGGTGCTTTAGTGCTTACTCAAGGGCAGGTTACATATGGTCACATAATACTGAATTCTTTCAGCTGTGGATTATAAAGTAGAAGTTGCTGCATCTGTGATGACCAACATATGTAAGCAAGTGCTGTGGGAATGGCGATCCTGAAGGAAGAATTGGTATCTGCTTATTAGACTATTCGATGTAGTTGTGGGGCAGGAGGTTGGGTAGGACAAAGTGTTTGGGTCTTTCTGAACAAGAAGCTTGTCAGAATGCTGGCTTTGACTGATCTTCACTTCAACATCTAGTGGATTGATAACAGATGTGCTGTGATAGGAATAGTTCAAAACCATCAGGTATTTCAAGCATAATTTAATTTTATGCAGAACTCTAATAACATGGCTAAGGCATCTTTGCATGGGGATAAGTTAGTACTTGCAACAAGATGTTAATGCTGACTGGACAATAAGTTGATACACATTCAAAATGCAGGTTTGAAGGATGAGTTTTTCTCAGTTCAGTGCCTTCTCCTACATTTGCTATTTAAATTTCAGATCCAAAATGTCCTTCTCGATACCACTGCACACATGAAGCTGGTGTCCATAGTGTGGGGTTGACATGGATCAATAAACTGCACAAATTCCTTGGTTCAGGTGAGTGGCAAGACTCTATTGCATGTAGAAGGAAGAGATTACTATCCGAACACCTACATTTTGCTAGTGACAAGTTGGTGGATGTGGGTAATACTGAGAATCCCTTACCCTGCAAAGTGGATCTCATGCATTGTGACAAATCTCTTTGTAGATGAAGAAGACAAAGACAGTTTACAAGAGTTGGGAGCAGAACAGAAGTGCTTTGTTGAACATATTCTTTGTACAAAACCACTGCCATGCAGGTAAAAACCAAACACTTTCTATTGCTTCCGAATCAGTGAGTTGCTCTGGAAAATACTATTTGCCCTCTTTTGCTGCACTCTTGCCATTAAAAATAATGAAATCAGCTCAACAGAATTCAAATACAAATAAGCAATTTGTGCATCAGGATTCTTAATGCACAGTTAGGAAAGTAAGCTAAATTCCTGTGTTACTGTCTGAAAAACCTAAATTCCTGTGTTACTGTCTGAAAATCATCTATCAAACCAGCAGAAATTTTCACTTCCATTTACCTGACCTAGGATGGCTCTGAGGCTTGATTTGGCTAAGAGTCTTGAATGCTGACATGTTCCTCTTATCTGCTTGTTAAAGATCATTAAAGAACGCCTTCAAAGAACATCTGATTTCTTTTGGGCTCCTGAGGTACTTAGTCAGGCTTAAGAGGCACCATTTTCTGGGCTATGTAATACTTAATCTGTCTGCTTTATTTTCTCACTTTTATAAGGCCTAATAATTTCTACAGAATACTATGTATTAAACATGATGAAAATACAAAANTAATAGGTGTTAGTCATCTAAGCTAGCACAGATGGTGACTCTCCAATGGTGTTAGCAGTTACCTGGGGAGAGGGCATCTGGAGCAAAAGGCTGGTACGCAGAGCACCTGTGTTCTCTCCTGAGGAAGTCTGTGCCTTGCACTAGAAGTGGGTAGCATTTCCTGGGTCACAGCAGATTTTTGCTTCTGTTTCACAGTTAAGTTATACAAGTGCTCCCTCTCCCACGATGGCTGAATTTGTCCTGGTACATCTGACTGTCAGTCAGATTGTGTGGTATGAGAATAATTATTTTGCAGGACTCATTCCAGGGAGTGGTTCTTAGCTTAGTGAAAGGTGTCTGGCTTAGGCCTGTTGCTATAGTGAGAACTTTTCCAAAAGAGTGAACTTGCACAGTAACTTCAGGAACAAAGAACTTTTTTGACTGGGTCGTTCTTGTGTTTTCTTCCCTTCAGGCAGCCTGCTCCGATTAGAGGATTTTGGATCGTTTCTGACATACTGGGGCCCACAATGATCTGCATCACAAACACCTATGAGTGTATTACAAGGCCTCTCTTGTACGTGGTTCTTAATTGGTTCGAAATCCATGACTCTTGCATGAAAAGGATCTCTGGATATTATTTTTTTTTTTTATTATTCTTTTATCCTTTCACCCCAGACTTCTGCACCTCTTATGACACACAATGAAGTTTGGGTTCTAGTTCTAGCTGAGCACTTAAGCATTATTGTAGTAGTTATTTACTACTGATAAGGTGTTTATAGGGTATATAATTAATCTATATCACTTTTATTGAGTATTAGGACAAGAGTTGCATCAAAAGGTTCTTGACATTATTGGTGGGGTTTTTTTCTTCATTTTTATAATGAGGGAATCTGCAAATCGGAATTTTTTTTTTTTTTTTTA
>VYZW01046740.1:11457-23995 GCA_013401315.1 Balaeniceps rex
GCAAAGGAGAGAGCTTGTTCAGAGCACCACATTAAGCAAGCACCCTCATTATCGCTCCTCAGTAAAGACAAGGCTTTGTCTTTACTACCTTAGCATGCAGCTGGTTCAGAAAAATCCCAAATAACCAGCACTGCATTCATTTTAACTGGTGCTAAACTGTCCTTTTTACATTCAATCTTCGCTAGAGTTTATGTCAAGAAGTTATACAGATACAAAAAGAACATCCCTCTGCCATTGAAGGCAAGGTTTAACAGACCCATAGAAAGCTTTCACTTTATCAACAAATCAACAGATTAGAAATGTCAGCAGAAGAGATCACCCTCAGGTCAGGTTTACATTCCATCCCAGCAGCTAGCAGTACCTGAGTCCCTGTAAGTTATCAGTACCTGTGGTACCTGCAACATGTAACCCAAGCAGTGCAGAGCTCAGCAGGGACTGTAAACCCCACACATGGTCAGCCTACTCTCATCTCCATGGAGTGGCCGTTATGATGACACTTCTACCTCAACCTGAAGTCAGCTATGTCTGCACTATCAAGCAGAGAAGTGCTACAGACACGTAGATATTGCAGACATGCCCGAGATCTCAGAAGACAGGAGCCTTCCTTGAAAATACAATTCCTGGAATCCACAAGTTGTTTTTTTTGTAGCCTCAGAAGGTGGGTAAGTGCCTCTTGTTTTTTCTCTGCACTTCATCAGAGTACAGCTGATATCTATGATCTGGGCTGCTAATTTCATGTAGTACCTAATCTAGAGAACATCTACATGTACGTAAGATTTAATGAAAATCTCTCTTTTGAACCGATTTGCCTAATTGGAAAGACTAGGATTCTCAAATCAGCCTATGCGAATGGAGTACAAACTCGGAGGATGTTTCTTCATTCAGCATTTAACTTTTTAATCCTTTAAGAGGGTTAAACTATTCAGTCTAACCAAATCTATTTCTCTTACTAACTCTTGATTTTTATTACAAGCTACAAAATTATAAAACTTAAGTTTTTAATGATTAGCATCAAATACAAACACTATAAATAAAAAATTAAAAGGAAGCCAGGATCAAAGTAAAAATCATCTGGAAATCCCTGGGTCTGTAGGATGACTCCATCACTCCCATGGGTTTGTACTCTTGGCTTCAGGGAAGTTTCGCTTCAGCGTATTTATTACAAAATCTGTCAGCTGAGTACCTATAACTGTGTGAATAAAAACATGTGACCTTGCCAAAGACAATATGATATGTCATGTTCCTTCCTTTGGGATCCAAAAGACCTTCTTGAGTCAGGTGGTTGAAGAAGGGTTGTTTCTGGATAACGGCCTAGGGATGAACTATCAAACTAAATGAAAACATATCTTCTTGCAGAGGAACAGATCTACCTCTTTTTTTCTAACTAGCTGAGAAAAGCACAAGCATCTGCTCTAGAGAAGTCTTCAGTAAGATCCAATTTCCATAGGCTAAACTACTCTTTTCTTTAGGGAAGACCTACAGTTTTGATCAGGCTTTAGTTTGACATGTAGCTTCACAATTTCTTTGCCCAGGTGTCATTTTTTAGAAAAACACACAGCCTTTGGTAATACGACCTACTCTATCCATTCTTCGCATACGATCCCTTTGTCATTCGGAATAGATACATGTCAACCCAGTTACACTTGAAACAGACACTTGTCGCACTAAATAACTGAAACTCCTAAATAACTCTTCTTAACACCAACCTGAATCACCGTTACAAATAAGATTTCAAGCCTCCGAAATATTTTGGGTGATAGTTTGAGGGGAATAGGAGATAGCTCAGAGGGGAGAAGTGAAAAGGAAATAATTTGGAAGGAGGTGCTCAAACTGAAAAAAAAGAAAGTAGTTACTTTTGTTGAGAGCAAGTCCTGAAAATTAGAGTTGGGATTTCAGAGGCTAAAACAGAGTTCACCCGAATGCAGTATTTTTCCTTAATTTAATGGATTGAAGGTACAATAATTCCAGCCATCTCATGCTGCTCTTGATTTGATTACAAATAATGATCATGAAGAAGTAAGTGCTGCTTTCTTCGAACTTGTTACCTCTTCACTTGCACTGAGGCTGCCACCAATGGTGTTAATTGGTAGCTGGACAGAAGCCAACAACTACTGAATAGCCATCAGACATTCATAATTTTCAGCAACCAGCAACGGGCTGATACCCCGTCTCACTGAAATTCAACGTCTCTTTCATGATGTCCTTTCCTGAATAATATTCGATGCCAACAAAGAAACATCAAAGTGTTTTACAGGCTTTAAGAAGACATCAGGAAAATTAAATAGGGGCAGGATTATCTATTGCACTTGGAACCAAACTTCAGCCCTCTGCCTGCCTCGGAGGTCACGCTACCTTTCTCCGCTTCTCTTCTTTGCCTTGTTCCCTGCTTCTCCTCTCTATTTAGACTGAAAGCATTTTGAAGCAGACAATACCTCAAATGCATTTGTAAAAAACCAGAAAGCAATCCTCCTGCAGCGAGGTTTCTGTCTTGCGGTACTGTTTTGAAACACTGTCAGATGTAAATAAAAAACTGAACAAAACATAAAATAACAGAGAAGTCAGCCCTTACCACAGACCTTCCTAGCTTGCATGTACTCTTTTAAGAAGAAAGTATTCTGTGTTTTTATATAAAAATAGGATGCATCTGCTCTCAGGAGCCAGGGAGGCTACCAGGAAAATATCAGCACATTAAGCATATGCTTGTTAAGAAAAGAAACAGGAAAAAGCAAGGATGGAAGAAAGGTGAACACCACCTATGGAAAGGCATACTTTCCTATTAAGTAAGTCAAGAAATAGTGTAAAAGCAGATGCAGCTTTTTTGCTCACTGTAGATTGTATAGCTCAAGAAAGGGTAAGGAGTGTGTGTCTCCCATTCCCTTACAGACTGACACGTATTTCCTTGCCCTCAACTAACCAGAGTACAGATTTAAACATGCGTGGCACTGAGCACTAGTGTAGCCTCTGGTATCACTAAGGGTCTTTCTCTGCAACCCTGCAGCCTGCTTTCCACTTGCACCTCCACCCTTTCCCCCATGCTGCCGTGGCAGTGTGTCCCAAAGCCTGTGGGACAGTATTTTTTATCCTGTTGTTCCCATGCTGTTACTCCCATGGCCATGCACCAGCAAAGCTTGACAGTGTTGTTATGGCAGGTTCTGTATGGGGCTTTCATGCTCAGCAAAGATGCTGCCTTTACAGGCAATGGAGGGAGAAAGGCACCTCCAAAGGGTGAAAGTTATCTAAGACCCTTGGGAATGTAACTAAGAGCCCTCTTCCCCCAGATGAGACGATGAGGGAAAGGGAAAGGGTTCTCTGGAGCAGTGGCTGGGGGCTTGCCAAGGAGACGGGATACTCAGGGTCCTTTGCCTGCTCCCACATACAGCCAGGGGCCACCACGACAAGGTGAGACTGAAACATAAAGCTCTACACATGAGAGGTGAGGGCCTTCAAGCATGATTTTCTCTAAAAATCGTGTGTTAACATTACTGAATTTATCTTCAAAGCACCAGTTTTGGTAAAATGGTATTGCTCCAAACTTAGAGATGCGAAAATGAGACAGAGATGTAAAGAAAACCAACAAACTGACCAACCCCCCAAAATAAGCGCTCTGATTTCCGTAAGCAACTTCAGAAGCTATTGGGATGAATTTGGGGAAGTTCACCACTGCATACCACTATTTGCTCAGAACAAGGGTCTCATGGACTTCACTGCATTTATAAACATTTAGTTCAATCCAAAGTTTGGCTTAATTCACTTACCATTTGAAATTCTGTGTCAAAGAGGGAAAGAGTTCTTGAGGATGGTATTTAAGTGCTTAAACCAAAGCAGACTGTCTACATGTCCTAGCCTCATTTACACATCCATTTCTCTAACAATGGGAAATGACCCTAAGACTGTATCTGCATTAACTCTAAAAATGATGAATCCCCATCAGGTATCCTGTGCTGGATGAGAAGAAAAAAGTTGAATACCTACGTTAAAGACTATACCATACTATAGATGTATACAGGAGAGAATGAAGGATAACTGAAGGATATCCCTTCATTTTAGGATTTTACCAGTTTTAATATGCAACTTTGAGATGTTTACGTTTTTCTAACATAGTCTGTCTATGCAACTTTCCTTTTTTTGGCCAGTGTAGTTATCCATGTGTATTATCTTGATATGGGCATGAATTGATGACTGAGGCAGGCATCTGGTCCTTTGCATAGCAAGAATGCACAGACTTTTAAAAACGCAGCAAGAATCAAACAAGAGGAATCAGATTCTTTCTAATTAGCAACATGTTCTTCTCCATACAGCTTGCTTAGCTTTTTCTCAAGGGTACACTATCAATAATAGCGTTTCTGCCTCCCCTTTATCCCTACTTTTCTTAACTTTCTTTTATGATGCAACTGTTCACAAAATGATACACCTTTCTTTCTGGAATGTGTACGTATTGCCTTTGATCTGAGCAAAGAATCTACTGTTTTTCTCAAGTATTTTTTATGTTTATCCCTAATGAAAGAAAAATACCTAACAGTAGTATAAAGATGACCTGAAAGCAGTTTAAAAGCATAGAATAAAAAAAATACATATATATACACTTAGCAGTAACAACATGGTAACAAAAGCATAACTTCTACTTACGCACTAGTCATTTAGGAAACTCTCTAACACTGAGATGTTTAATGTAAAAAAAATGGAAAAAATTATCTGCTCATATGTGTGATAGATGGTAATATCTCTATTCTGCTACTGTCATGGGTACATAATTCCAATAAATAGGCAGTATTTTTAGGCCTACTGGATGGCAGAATAGTGAAATCTGTACATATTGTCTGCATTTCATGGGAGAACCTTGGTTTTTGTCTAACAATATCTAAGAGTTAGTGTTTCTTTTTCTTTCCACTGTTGTTTTTTTAATGCAGTGTCTAATATCAAGTTGCATATTTTTAAAATAATTGTTTTTAGTTTTATGTGATCTAAAAACAATTCTTGAGGGCAAGTGCCCACTTAGTACAATACTGCTTCCTTTTATGACAGTAATACTGATGTAAATACTCATGTATGTAAGGTTAGAAATAGGCTTCCTGTAACATTCAGACAATTTGACTTCACTATTTGCAGAAAGAAAACACAAGAGGCACAGACAGCCAAACCAGATCCATTGACCCTGCTAAAATTAACTTCTGTAGAAACATTTTCAATTGTTTACCCTTTTTAAGCTGTAACAAGTTTAGAATAGAATAGAATAGAATAGAATAGTGGAGTGGAGTGGAGTGGAGCGGAGCGGAGCGGAACGGAACGGAACAGAACAGAACAGAACAGAATAGAATAGAATAGAATTAATAGTTCAGCTGGAAGGGACCTGCAACGATCACCTAGTCCAACTGCCTCACCACTTCAGGGCTGACCAAAAGTTAAACATGTTATTGAGGGCATTGCCCAAATGCCTCTAAAATACTGACAGGCTTGGGGCATCGACCACCTCTCCAGGAAGACTGTTCCAGTGTTTGACCACCTTCTTGGTAGAGAAATGCTTCCTAATGTCCTGTCTAAACCTCGCATCTTGTCACTGGAAACCAGAGAGAGGAGATCAGCACCTCCTTCTCCACTTCCCTTCCTCCGGCAGCTGTAGAAAGCAGTGAGGTCGCCCCTCAGCCTCCTTGTCTCCAAACTAGACAAACCCAAAGTCCTTAGCTGCCCCTCACAGGACATGCTTTCCAGCCCTTTCACCAGCTTTGCTGCCCTCCTCTGGACACATCCAAGTACCTTAACATCCTTCTTAAATTGTGGGGCCCAGAACTGCACACAATACTCAAGGTGAGGCCACAACAGTGCTAAATACATCGGGATAATCACCCCTTTTGGCCGGCTCGTTATACTGTGTTTGACGCACCCAAGGATACGGTTTGCCCTCTTGGCTGCCAGGGCACACTGCTGACTCATATTGAGCCTGCTGTCGACCAGCACCCCCAGATCCCTTTCTGCAGGGCTGCTCTCCAGCCACTCCTCTCCCAATTTACACTTGTGCCCAGCATTACTCCATCCCAGGTGTTGAATGTGACATTTGTTCTTGCTAAATTTCATGCCACTGATGATTGCCCAATGCTCCAATCTATCTAGGTCCCTCTGCAAGGTGTCTTGTCCCTCAAGAGAGTCAACAGCACCTCCCAGTTTAGTATCATCAGCAAATTTGCTAATGGTACATTCAACTCCTGCATCCAGATCACTGATAAAAATATGGAACAGAACTGGCCCTACAATTAAGCCCTGAGGAAGACCGCTAGTGACTGGTCGCCAGCCAGATGTAGCCCCATTCACTACAACCCTTTGAGTCCTGCCCTTCAGCCAGTTCTTCACCCAGGCTCCTACTGGTTGACAGACTGCTCTGTCAGCATCCTATACATTCCTGTAGCATTTTGTCTGATGTCTTTCTCTAAGAAAATCTTAACTGAAGTGTCCAAATGATTACGTCAAATAGGCAAGGACATGGACCATCTTTTGACAAACTAGTATGTGCCTATCTCCTGCAAATTTATTGTTTTTACATAAGGTATATTTAAGATGGGTAAACCTGTCATTAGCACAGAACCACCCAAAATGGTTTGCATTTTTAATATTACCACTACACTGTTTCTTTTCTTGTTATAAATGTAATGATATATTAATTATTATTGTGGCATAATGAAAACATTCCTTTTTTTCACAAGCTGTAAAATAACCTCCTGATCTTTTGCAGTGATTGAACATGTAACGGTATTCTGCTCAGACCCTGTAAAACTGAACTGCAGGAAATTCAGATTTACTCACCTACACTTCTTCTGCATGTTTAAGTAAAAACAGTACTATTTATCTCAGGACCAAAACCAACAAGGTATCACATAGTCAACAATGGCAAAAATGTTGCTAGTCCCATAGCAGAAACATTTGTTATGCATAGCAGGACAGTTATTACACATAGAAAGGAACATATACAGTTCGGCGTTCATTATCTGTACTCCCAAATGAATATTCATTAGAAAAAACAGAAAGAGTCCGTAACATTCACACACCAAACAGGGCCCCCCTTGCTAAAGTTTAATTTAACTCTGTTCCACCTAGGTACAAAGAAAGCTACTTAATGTATGTTTAACAAAGAGCTACTCTGGGCTTGTTCCTCACAGTTGATACTTCTTCTCATTACCTCTTTTCAGGTTTCTCTATTTCAGCTGTTCTTAGAATGTGTAGGAAGCACGTTGCCTCCCAGCCCTGCTACCCATGTCTACGCCTCTGTCTCTCATTGTGTCTCTCCCACTTTCCTCCTTCCCTGAAAAAAGATGCTTTTTTTTCCTCAGCTTAGTCTTCTTGTGAAAAATATGGTTCCAGCTGGTCGATGCCTCCCCTCTTTGAAAGCAGCTAGCAGCACCCGGGTCATTCTGATCACCACCTCCCCATAAAGACCTTAAGGTGCTGGGTGCAGGTCCCAGTATGATGTTCATTTCCCTGTTGGCAGAAGACTCACAGCAGAAAGAGTGAGGTGGCTTTAAGACAGCTCTAATGTTTGCCTCTTGGAAAATCCATATTCACAGGCAATGCTGCAAATGCTGGATTTGGTCTACTCAACTGGCCCACACCAAGTATTATTTGTACTTTCAGGCACCAATACTGGCAAATTATCTAATGCACTTTTTTGTTTATTTGTTTTGCTTGGGAAAAAGCTGCAGGGGGGAACTAGTCATAGACTATTTAGTGGGAGCAGCTGCAAAGGCAGCCAAAGCAAGGCCTTCAGAGAGAACTTTTTAAAGCTTTTTGCTGTGTCTTCTCCAGCCTGTATCACTGGCTTGTTAGGTCAACTTTGACTTATTTCTTCCTCAGGTACCTTTGCACCTCACATTCACATCCGTAATTGCATTCTTTCTCTGCCCTGACCCCCTTTCCTCAATATCCTCATTGTCTTCAACCTATCCTTTCCTCACTGCTGCCTCTTAACTCCCTCAGAAACAAAAATGGCAGGAAAATCATGCACAGAAAATAAAATAAAATGAACTGTGGTAATGCCAGAGTATGATTTATAAAACACTGAAGAATTATTTTGTATTGGGAAGACACTTCATCTCAGATACAACTGAGAAAACAAGTGAATTTTTACTATCAACTGTTTCATACATACAATGCTTTTCCACAGAAATATGGAATTTTAAGCACATTGACAATTGTATTGAAATAGATTGGTTGCTAATGTTAAGAAAGATTTCTTGCTTGCTTTACCTGAGCTGGTAGAAGCAGGAGACTTGCTGCGTCGGGATGGACCCGGGCTCTTGGTGGTGCTCCTACGTGAAGTCGAAGCTATTTTGGTATAGGAAGTGGATTTCACCACCCGACATTCTAAAAGACAAAGAAACTGCATAAGTTAGCAATTAAGAAAGTCAGCAAGATTCTGTAACAGAAAGAGCGCTGAAAAGCACAAACATTTAGCCCACGCTTGTTTTTATTCATCTTGAGGAGTTTTATGGGAAAATATAAAATCTGTATAAATGGCTCCATTAAAATCCAAGTACAGTATGTACCACATCCCAGACAAAGAACTGCTGCAGTAATCCAGACTTTTAGATACCATGGTTACTGCAGGTACTTAGGACAGCTTAATTTAACAGTGCTGAGACTACACATAAAATTTATTTGCTTTTGAAGATTTTACCAAAATTTTTTTTTTGTAAACGATCCAAATGCAATGTAAGCATTTTTGTCAACCTAGGCAGCCTCCTCTAGAAGAACCGGAAGGCTGCTTTTATATATCAAAATGTTAAGACTGTGCAAGATGACGCAGGTGTCTGTCACTCATGAAAGATTTGAAGAAAGTGAAGCAGGTTTGTTGCTCCTGCTTAATCCTCTGGTGAGCAACAGCCCACATTGTATAGCACACGCAATTCATCACAGGTTGAGGGAAATGGCACTACTTGCTCATAAGAGACATCAGTAAAATCAATGAAGAGGCGAAATTACCCTCCCACTTGAGAACACTGCAAGATGTTCAGGTTAGAGTTTATGTACACCCACACAGCTCTGTAGGCATTCTTGCATTACGCCTGCAAAATGGTTCTTGGCCTGAGGATAAAAGAACTTAGTGTGCATAACGCTGATGTCTTGCACTCATAATGGATACTAAATTAAGCACCAGACATATTATACAGTCGGGGAAAAAAAGGGATTTCCACTTCTTAGCCAACATACAATTACAAGTCTGAAGCAATGTTTATACTGTCTTCACCTGATGATGTCAGTATACTTCACTTGTTTAAAAATACATCAATAAACATTTCGTTCTGCATCAGACCTGTTCCCCATTTTCTTCCCATGGTTAAGGTTCCTCAACATAGGTTAAGAGAAATAAACATGCATTTTTTTCTCCCTAGTCAGGGAGATTTTTTCTCTCCTGTCAATAATGTACAAGCCTGCATATTATTTAGTCTTCACAGACGATCAGTGGAGTCTGTAACATAGTTTAGACAGATTAGAGAACAAAAAAATAAAACTGAGCATAACTAATTAACTTAAACATATCCACCAGAGAATGATGTCATGAAGTGTATTTCTCTTGGCTGCCCTAACTGTTTGTCTTTCGTCAAGCTGTGGAAGGAAGCGAGAACTGATGCGTTACTGAGGGAACATCCAGCACAGCTGAGAGCAGAGGGGACCAGAGAAACACCCTGGTTTTCCCAAAGAAGCTTTTCTTTGCAGACTCTCCCACCTTCCTAATGCCCAACAGCAGCTAATTTCTTTCTGTTGACATTTTATGTGATTCATTGATGACTGTTCTCATTTTATACTGAACGATGAGTGGAAACGGAGAAAAACATTTACGCTGTTGTAAGAGGAAATTATCAATTATCAAAATATCAATATCCTCCTGAAAACAGGAGGAATCAGATGAACGCTTTCAATTAGATTCCACTAGGTAACTACAGCAGAAACCTTACACTGATGTATTGGCATAAACTGCTGCTCCAGAAACCGTCTATACATGTCGAATGCAAACAGGTTCTTTACCTTTCTGGTAAACAAAGATTTAAAAGGTCCAGACACCTAACAGACAACTTGTTTGTAATAACAAGTAACGATAATGTAAAACTAAGACGTAATCCTAGTGTGGGCCCCATTCGCAGGAATCAGTCAGGAAGGAAACTGAACATTCTAATGGTCAATAAACAAAAAGACAAAAAGTAGAATGACCCAGTCAAGCTAAAACAATTAGACTATAGTCATTAGCAGAAAAACTTAAAAGTCCATGAAGAAAACAGCCAGATACTTTCTGTAATATACTTTACTATGTAAAAGCCTTCCTCTGTTTCCAGCATGCAAAGAAAACAATTATCTGCATCCCTCTTGCGATTCATGCTATGCACTAAACGTTAACTCTCATCTTATTACAAGCATTAATACTCATTCAAGTTCTCTGAATACCTTATAAGCACCCAGAGTTAGGATGAGGTTAGAGATACGATTTTGCATTTGAATGTGTATTTCCCCTCATAGTATTAGAAAGGACCAGGCAGAAAGTGGTACGAAAAGAAAGCAGCAGCAACTAAATGCACATACAGGTTATCTTTCTATCCTACTGATACAATGCTGTCTAGGACAATACTCAAGATAGTCCTTATATAATTTTCACCCAACATGTTCAGAAATGAGAAGAAAATAATTATTAAAAGGTTATTCTTCTTCATCTGGGGTTTGTCTCACATGGGCAAGGAAGGTGTGGATGATCTTAACTGCAAAGGCTAGCTGCATTTTGTCACCATCTTCCTTCTCTCCCAGCAAGAAGTGTTCCTGCTCACATGCTACGGAGGAGTACTACCATTTCTGGGAAAGAGGAAGGCTGGCAGCTGGATGCACCCATCAGAGCATTTGACCACCCCTCACTACTGACAGTCTCCTTAGAAAGGGTGATGTTAGGAGTGGTATGCAAATTTTCCTGATGGGCTACATATAGATCATGATCTGTTATTTGAGTATCCCTATACTAGTGGCATACTATCCTATGAGGAAGCCACCTCTCACAGCTAGCTGAACATTAAATCTCACACCACTGGAGCAGAAACACAGATGATCATATGTTCAAATGATAATTTGAGAAATGAATTATCATAGGATCATAGGATAATCCAGGCTGGATATGAAAGTTAGAAGTAGGCTCACATTCACAGTCCTGGTCCACTTGGGGGACACTTCAACCAACCTGAGGAACAACACAGCAGGGCATAAACAGACCAGGAGGATCCTGGAGAGCATCCACGACAACTTCCTGATCCAAGTGATAGAGAAACCAGTGAGGAGAGATGCTCTGCTCACACTCACAAAAAAGGAAGGGCACATTGGGGATGTGAAGGCCGAAGGCAGCCTTGGCTGCAGTGACCATGAGATAGTGGAGTTCAGGATTGTGAGAGGATGGAGCAGGGCAAAAAGCAAGATCACAGCCCTGGACTTCAGGAGAGCAGACTTTGGACTCTTCAGGGATCTGCATGGAAGAGTCTCATTGGATAAGGCCCTGGAGGGAAGAAGGTCCCAAGAAAGTTGATTAACATTCAAGGATCACCTCCTCTAAGCTCCTGAACAGTCCATCTCAACAAGCAGGAAGTTGGGCAAAAATGCCAGGAGGTCTGCATGGATGAACAAGTTGCAACCTGGAAGGAATACAGAGCAAGTTCGAGCACGCAGAGACACAGTCAGGAAAGCCAAAGCCCAACTAGAATTGAATCTGGTAAGAGATGTCAAGGGTAACAAGAAGTGCTTCTTTACATACATACAGAGCAAAAGGAAGACTAGAGAAAATGCACACCCACTGCTTAATGAGGCAGGGGCCCTGGTGACACAGAACATGGAAAAGGCTGAAGTACTGAATGCCTTCTTTGACTCGGTCTTTACTAGCAAGACTGGACTTCAGGAATCCCAGGTCCCAGAAGCAGAGGGAAAATCTGAGGAAAGGAAGATCTACCCTTGGTGGAAGAGGATCAGATTAGAGAATACTTAAGCAAAGCAGACATACATAGGTCCACGGAACCTGATGGGATGCATCCCCCAAGCGATGAGAGAGTTGGCTTATGTCATCGCAAAGTCACTCTCAATGATCTTTGAATGATCATGGTGATTGGGATAGGTGCCTGAAGACCCAGCAAATCTCACCCTATCTTCAAATAGGGCAGAAAGGAGTACCCAGGGAACTAGACAGGACAGCCTCACATCAATCCTTAGGAAGGTGACAGAACAATGAATCCTGAAAATTATTTCAAGGCACATTAAGGACAAGAAAATAATCAGAAGTAGTCACCAAAGGGAAGTCATGCTTGACCAACTTTATAACCTTCTGCAATGAAATGACTGGCTTGCTACACGAGGGGGAAGCAGTAGATATTATCTACCTGGACTTCAGTGAGGCTTTCAGCGCCATCTCCCATAAGATCCTCCTAGACAAGCTGTTGATGCATGGGCTTGACAAGCAGACAGCAAGGTGGATAGAAAACTGGCTGAATGGCTGGGCCCAGAGGATGGTGATCAGTGGCATGAAGTCTAGTTGGAGGCC
>VYZW01046740.1:29953-44267 GCA_013401315.1 Balaeniceps rex
ATTAGTTAGACCTAAATCTCCTTTTTTTTTTTTCTGCCAAGAAACATGGTTTGACTGGAGTATAAAATATAGAAAAAGCTAGGTTTTCTTTCATGTGAAAAATCATTCTGAAACTGGGATAAGTATTCACTGACAAGGCAGAAGCTACATACAATAAAATATGAACAATTAAAGCCATCTCTGTCTTCTTGCAAATCAATAAAANATGTATTATCACTAATATCTCATTCTGCTCTAATGTATAACTTTCAAAGTCCTTATGGGTTTCTAAATTCAGTGAAGTCGTCCAGGAAGTTTTTCTAGAAAGGTAACTAGATTTTCTGTACAATCAAAATGTTGCTTTAAGTATTTCCTACTTTATCTTCAAACATGCTCCTGTCTATATAACTGAAAGACACTGCTGGCAGGACTGAACTCATCTAGTATAGACAGCTAAAAATATGATGCATACATAAGAACTACAGTCAATGGAACATGTTCATTTTTAGTGACCTTTCTTAGGAACCTGTAAGTTAGAAAAGATGAATCTTACTCATGAATGACCAGATACAAATTATAGGTTTTGAGTACTGGTGAACATACCCTAATTAGAAGCAGTATCTTTGGATGGGGATGGGATCTTTTACTCAATACAAACAGTAACACAAGATTTTTGCTGTATTTCATGATCTTACTGTGTATGAGTAGATTTTATCTTCCTGCCTTCTCCAAGTGCTAACCTTTTTGTCAGAATCATCTCACACAAACCTCCATGTTAATATTTTGGCTATAAAACCACTATGATGTTAAATTTTACTTTTCAACAGAGAAGGAATCTGTTACCATGAAAAATTCCACCTCACTAGTGATAATAAGGAGTTAAAAAACATTTTTCATCACTGCAACAGTTTCTCTGACAAGGCACAATATCTAATTATTTTCTAACTCTGCATTTGTAGGCAGCCAAAATTAGAAGACTTCTTCAAAACCTGCTTGTCTAAATGAATCTGAAATTTTACCTACTGAATACACGTGAATGAGTTTGCACGTGTAAAATATTTATTTCTGAAACTGAAATTGCATTATCAGAAATTATTTTTAAGAAACTTGAAGACCGAGTTGAAATAGGGATTTTATTTGTCATTAGCTAAAGCACACTGCTAGCACACATGTAATCTTTAATATGTATGTCTTGTGTGCCTTGCCACATACTCTGCTTCACTTCCAGAGGTTTTAATTATCACTGTTTGCTCAATGTACTTCACCCAAGCTGTTCCAATGCTGATATAAATGTTCGTTAGCTTGCCCCCTATATTTGCCCCTTCCCCCTACTTCTGCAAGTTTACCACACTAGCTGCACTGACCAAAATATCAGAAAGTTACTTTTAACTGGAAATGCTTAAGATGACATAACTGATTATAACTGCAATCACATGTACTATTTTTATTTATGGCCTCAGCATTATTCTTCATGAAACAAAGAAATGCATCCTGCCTTTGCTTGTGGCTTTCTTTTTCTTTCTGTGACAAAAGCTTGTTTACTGGGCATATACTCTAACAGCAGATATCCCTCAAATACCCCTGCTGAAGTCAGGAGAAAAATTCATCACTGAAGTGCCTTACTTTATCCGCACAATTTGGATGGCATTTTTCTTGGCATTGTTTTATTCATGCAATTGGAGATGAGAGGATGGTACAAATTCATTAATTCTTAACTTTTCTGTTCATCAAGATCAATGGCTTGCTTTCCTGTTCAGCATAAAGAGGTAATATTTGTCATACTACCTATTAAAATTCATCTTGTTCTTTACTTTGAGAATAAACAGACCTCCCATCCAATCCATATGGTAAATATTAATATCATCCTAAGCATCAAGTACACAGGCATTCCATCATTTTTTTTTTTATTCCAGCTTAAGAGAAGTGACAATGTTGCAGTCCAACAAATTCTGTGGTTTTGGTACTACTACTTGCTGTCTGAAGAGTATTGCTTGTTTTCAACCATCTTCCATTTCAAATGACTCTTTTGGAAGTTTACAAGCTCAAGTCCTTTCTACGGTTAGAAAAGTCAAAAGTCCCCATTTGTAGAACATTGGCTTCACATGGAAAGCATCAGCTAAAGGGATTACTGAGAAACATCCATTCAAAACTTTTAACACATTTTAACCAGGTCTCCTGAAGTTACAGATTTGCGGTGAGGAAGAAAATACGTATTTAAACTGAATGTCCTATTTATTTCTGCTTTGATGCTTTTTCTCAAGTAAATCTGCATATTTATAATGCACTTATCAGTCTAACAACTTTATGGTGCAGTATTAAGTTTTAAAAGCCTTTTTTTTTTCTTCAAAGAAACAAAATACACTATACTGGGATAAAGATTATACTCACAACAGTTAAGCACAAACCAAATTCCCATGGCACTTACACAGCTAATTAGTTAGATTAGCAAGGAGTCTTGCACAAAAACCCCCGATATACAAATATAAAATATCCATTAAAAACAGATAAATACGAGAAGCCAACTGTTTAATTTTTGTGTTTGTTTTGATTTTCATTACAAAGACTAACTGCAATCAGGCAGATAACATAACTTTAGCAACAGCGGGATAAGAAGACAAGATACACTAAGAAGAGAACAGGTTAGACAGAGTCCTTAGGTAAGATTTTCAAATTAGCTAGATGTGAAGAATATTTCGGGACACACCTGACACAATCTCTGAGCTACCAGACGCCATTTTTTGAGAATTGTGAAGGACAAGTCGTGAAGAGACCAGAAAAATTCAAAGCAAGTGCCAATCTTTAAAACTGGGACAAATCAGAAAACTGGGAGTTGCAGAACAGTCAGCCTAACTTGAGATTATGGAAAAAAATATCCAAAAGGAAGATATAAACAAGATGGAATCAGGCTCCTTTCCTTTCGGTTGTGGCAAGACAAGATACAACGGGCACAAACTGAAACACAGAAGGTTCCCTCTGAACATAACGAAACACTTTTTCACTCTGAGGGTGACCGAGCATGGGCACAGGTTGTCCAGAGACGTGGTGGAGTCTCCAGCCTTGGGGATATTCAAAAGCTGTCTAGACATGATCCTGGGCACCTGGCTCCTGGTGGCCCTGCTTGAGCAGGGGGGTTGGACCAGATGACCTCTGGAGGTCCTTTCCAACCTCAACCAGTCTGTGATTCTGTGACAATACAAAACAATAAAGGAAACAAACTATTTGAACCTTAGAAGATATTAAAATTATATATAATAGTCTTAATAGTTTTGTCAAGAAATACAAATACAAACAGTGTCAAAGTAGCCTTCCTATAACAGGATAACAGGGGGGGACAGTAGAGATGATAAAATTTTCTAATTGGGGTTTTGAAACCCAAGCCGCAACTTAGGAAAATACCATCTACAGAAATTGCTTTTAAGATAGGTATTGCAAAACCAAACCAGATTAGTTACCAACGGTTTACTGTCAAACTAGAAGAGAATAAGTGGAGGAGCTCACCAGGGTTTTGTTTCTGAGCCTGGTACTAGTCAATATTTTTATTAACAAGCTGAGTACGCATTTTAAATCTGGAGATGTAAGTAAAGCTGTAAGCATTGTAGAAGAACATAAATGGTATTTGGAAGAATCCTGAAAACTGGAAAAGTCATCAGAAAAAACACATAGAACTCAACAAGTCCAAACTACTACAACCAGGAAAGAATAAGCAACAGAAAAAAGGTAGAAGCCAATTCACTACAAGAATCGGTTGCATAAATGCTAAACGGCAGTTCTGCAAAGAGGGACATAAGTTTTGCAGTGGGTCTGCATCTGAAGCAAACTCCTGCAGCAAAAGGAATCATCATCCTGCTGGTATGAACAGGAGCACTCCATGGAGGACACCTGAATTATTCTGTTCTCCTCAGGGCTACTGCAGTGTTAGCTAACATAACAAATCTACTTTTGCGTTTCCCATTTAGAAACAAGGCTTTCACCTTCAGAGGGTTGAGAGAATACCAAGAAAGATCACAGCTCTGGGAAACATGACCAGTGAAGGGTAACTAATATAAATGGGATCTTTAGTTCAGAAAAGAAGTGATTAGACAAAATAGCAGCCTTAATAGACTGCCAAAAAGAAGAAAAAATAAATTCCTACTATTAGTTGTATCACAAATAGGACAAATAAGAGTGATCTTAAGTTTCTAAAAGTTAGATTAATTCAGACATGAGGAAACGTGTTTTTAACTGCAAGGATAAGGAAGTACTGGAACAGATCATGTGGAAGACTTGTTGAATTTCCCTAACTACAACTTCACACAGACAGGTTAGCCAGAAACCTGTAAAGTCAATTTAGGTATAGCAGGTCCTCCCTTGGGACCTCTCAGATCCCTTCTACGATTCTTTTGATTAAGTCTTCTTAGTATGACTCATAGAAGGTACTCAAAAGTTTTTTCACTGTCAGCACTTCTGTCTGGATTTAGCTGAAAGATACGTAAAAGGAAGAGAGGCACTCTAATGTAAAACCGACTGAAAGTCCAAGAACATTTTAGCAAGGGGAAAGTGCTTGCTTAATGGGTGAATTAAAATCATTACCATTTCCTGAGTGGGGTGACTATTGAGATATAAATCTTTTATTTGTCTTCAAAAGCCAGACTGATTAGCTTTAAGAATTTCTCTTGGCAGGGCATTAGCAGAATTGATATCTCCCAAAAATGCAGACTTTCTCCTTCACAGACAATTCAGAATCTTGTTGGCTAATATCCTCTTCTACCATTAAGATTTATGTACATTCCTTCCAAACCAACTATATGATGGAACTTTAATACCGAGAGAAGACGTTTCTTACCAACTTCATGGCTTACATTCTTTTTTACTCTCATTGGACAGATCTAAACTGATTTTGTGATGCTCGAGTTGCTTGAGGAGGCATGGGTCTATCTACATCTTCCACAACCCAATCTGCTCTAGAAACACGTCTTTCATTCTTAAACCCATATATAGCATGTCCAGATGAAAAAAAACAAAACAAAACCAGAAACTCACACATGCTAGCCCAGTTCAAGAAAAGCTGTCATAAAAAACCAAAATAAAAGCCAACCAACCAAAAACATGTTAGCCCACACCGTCTCCTCAATCAGTCTGGATTGTAAATGTTTGAAGCAAGGCTCACAGCTTAATATGCAGCCGATGCTTAAATGATAATTAACAAGCAGTGGGTAGGCAAAGGGGGACAGGAGGAGTGCTAACAATGCATCGATAAGACTATATTTATACACATTCAGCTAGGTTATTGTTGGAAGCAACGCTTTACATTCTACCTTATAAAATTACAGGTATCATTTATGATAGTATCTAACATTTCAGTGGATCTTTGTTTTTACTCTTTTTTGTAAAATTATTTCACTACTGAGTTGCACAAACTTAGCTGATATTAGACAAATCCAGTTTGAGCTGACCTTCTTCCATGAAATGAAAGCCATTACTATGATTGATAAAGTATGCTAAGCCTAACAATGCAGTAGACAAAAATGTTTCATAGGGGTGTCTCATTTTTTTAATTCTTTGACCCATACAATTTTTTGTTCTGCAAGGTGGTGTCCAAGAAACATCTCTAGCCCTGTATCGCCTCCATTAATTTTAAAGAAATTCAAATGTGGAACCATATCCATTGCTAATTTTTAAAATAAAGATGAAATTCTACTAAGTGTTTGAAGAGGGCTGTCATATGGGTTGACAAAACACTGGGCTGCTTTTGAGTTGAAGTCGTGTAGCAACTATGAAAGATGAAAAAATAATTAATTTAACAAGTTCTGCCATATTATTCTTTGTGAGTCACCCACAGTTTTCTCAGATATGTTCTTTATTTAAAGTCTTACTTCTCTAAAACATGCATTTAGAAGTTTGGGATTATTCAATATTTAAGAGTATTCCTAGTCTTGGAAGGGAATGCAACACTCAGAAGCTGTTTCTGAACAGATAAGGAACAGCTACCAGCAAAGACCCGATGCAAAGCCAACGTTTACTAATTTATTTTCTATAAATATTCTCAAAAAGACATTTAATTTCCTATGAAAATTCAAATATCCTTTTTTTTGCAAGAATATTTTCTAAAAACAAATACTAAGAATTCCAAACACAGATGAATCCAGAAGTTAACTTAAAAATCAGGTTTATTCACAGGACATACTCCTGTTTTTCTCTAGACATTGTAAGAGAAACTGGGACTTCTTTCTCACAAACTTAAGCACATATACAGCAATGTTGTTCAAAGTCACAAAATACTGAATTAGGCAACAATGCCAATGACAAAATATAGTCCCTAGAATTCCTAATTTCCATTCTACCAGTATCTGGAACCCAAGAAGCTCTTCAAGAACATCATATATCTGCCTCATAACCAAAATGTAGAGTATTGAAGACAAAATATCCTCGCCTTAACTTTCCAGTTTGCTTCTAACCTCCCCATGGTTTTGTCAGTGTCAGTCCCAGCTTCCCATATGTCTGTTCCTCCCACAAAAAAGCCTCTGCACTTTCTCTGACACCAACTCCTATGAAAAGAAAGTTCTCCCTGAGGCGACCTGCACAAGGCAGCTTCCCCCTCTGTATGATCCCCCGATGATTTTATAGTTTAAATATTGCAATCGGGATGATGTAACACAATGCAAAACAAACAGATGGGCAAGAGATGTAAAGCATGGCCAGGCCTAAACTGGAAAACATCACTGCCAGAAATGTTGTGGGGCTCGCAGCTGCTGACATTGCTCCTGGGATGCGTGCACGCTGAAGCTTTGCTGGCAGCTGCGTTGCTGGCTGAGGTTTGCGGCATGTGGTTCTATTTAGGTGCCACAAGCTGGGCTTTGTTTGCTTACTCCACATTTACATGGGCCTGCATGCAAACCTGTGGAGATAAAAGGTAATTCCGGATGCCAAAACTCTTGTGTAGATCAGGCGTGTTTTCCTACGCTGAAAGAATGCTATGAACAAATGGGAGTTTTTTAATGAGGCATGTTTACTTTGTGACTGCAGTGTAGAGATCTGGAGGCACCATCCTAGATTTAACTTGAGTACTGGTAGCAATCTTGCTACACGAAAATGGAGCTAGGAAAGGTAAATTAGCATATGTTAACTTCTGTGCTGCTGCAACAGACTGCTTGACTATGTGAGAGGGTTTATTTAAATCTCACTTGGGCATCTCTAATATTAACAGGAATTCTGTGATGGTACTGAAGAAAAATAATCAGTCCGAGTCCAATTTCTTTCCTAATTATTACATTCCATGCTATCTTTATGTGACAGAAGAGGCAGTTCATCAACCATACAAAAGCAGAGTACCAGAGACATTGGTTTAAGGAAAAGTAATTGTAACAATAAAGAAATATTGGAAAAAATATACAAGTATTATAAAGATAAAACAGTGCAAATGCAACGACAAATCACAAGAGAACATAGTAAACCAAACTCTCAAGTATTTGGATTGTCCCATCACCCTACAGATTGTGACTGGACAATGGTGGTTCTGCAGCAGTTACGGTCTAAAGCCAGGAGCAAAGAACGCTTGATGGACTGAGCTATACATCCTAAATGACCAACTGAAACAGCTGAAGAAGAGCAGTAGCATTCCAGATCCCTGAACTGTTTTCAGCAGCACCTTTTAAAGTAGCCAACCCGATGCATAAATTGCCTTCCTACTCAAAGAGAAGCTCCTTCCCCTAATATTCACATCTGATGAAACCAAATGAAAGCTTTCTCATAATTTCTAAGCTAGATATTCTATGGCCCTCTCATGGGTGAGAGGAATACAGTGCAAACAGTAGAGTCTGAAATTATGTCTCTGGAGTCTGAAATTAAGTATTATAAATCTGAGATTTTTATAGATATAAAAGTAATAGATACAGATACAGAAGTAATGTTTTAGATGGGTTGAAAGCCATTATGAGGACAGGAGAAGTTTTCAGAAGAGCATAATACTGAATTCATACCTTATTTCCAGCAGAGTAGGATTTGTAGGATCTAAAATACCTGGATTAACATCTGGGCTGCTTTGAAACAGACAAATGCAAACAAAGATTTTAATTTTGTTCATTATTTCTTCCATTCCTTCACTGAAATTTTATGGGGTAAATACGACTTTAAAAAAAGATATAGATAAATACAGGTACTCTGCATCTATTCCCAAAAACCTAACTCTTTATTCTTAACAAGTTTGCAAATTACATGCTGATACCTAACACGGTAACACAGTTGAACTACGTAGTTGTTATCTGCAAAATTGGTCCACTTCCAGTTATTATTCAGGTGTCGGAAGACATGAAAGGAATGGATTGATGAGGCAGGAGGATATAATGATCCATATATATTTTATTGAGGCAAAAGATTTTTTTCTGGCTATTGATGCAAAGACGACGGAAAAATTTACACAAATGCTCCCAAAACTAATCAGAGACTTTGAGGCAGAAGACATCATCAGCCACAGTTCCTACTTACAGGCACCTCATCAATGATTTAACATGACAGAGGGGACTGCAGCTTCATTATCTGCTGATATTTTATTTATTCATATTTAATTACTGCATATCATAACAATTCGAAACTTGACTGCATTGCAGAAGATGAGGGGAGGCATGAAGCTGTTATACTGGCTGTACTAACACATCTGCTTCACAGACCTACAGGGATTCACTCAGCCACAATATATAATAAAAGTGAAAAACACATATTCTACAAATGAGTTACAAATTCTCCATGTTAAAACTGGGTGAAATAAACAATGATGTCTTCAAAATTCACGTAGCGGACATGAAGAATTCTATTTATCTTCATTATATGCTGAGAGTGTTTGGGCCAAAATCCCCAATTTAGGTGAACCATGAGGAGGAAAAAAAATGATGGCAGGGGAAAAAAAAAGTAACATGACAAATTAGCAGAACCAAACCTCTCCCCCAGTGGGAGGGAGAGGTGAAGGCCAAAGGGTAGATTAATCTTGCTATATCATATGGTCTTGATCTTAAAAATTTCTCTCCGTGTTTAGCAGAAATCACACGCACAATGGGGAGACTTTGAAAAGATCAGGAGCCAGAGCAGATTAAGATGAAATGGGGCCAGATCCAAAAAGCCGTCAACCTCCCACCCTTTCCTGCAGACTCCCATGTGGGCAGGAGATTGTTTCGTGGCTCCAAAGTGCTCGTCTGTGCTGAGCTCGTTGATGAGTGCTTTCACTCCCCGTGTCTCTGACAGAGAAGGAGTTTTGACTTCTCTTTTCACAGCAGTACGAGCCACAGCTGTGGACACAGGTCTTTGTAACCCCTCTCACTTTGTGGCCCCTAAGTAATGTGCAGAACCTGGCTGATCCAACCACACACAAAAACTGGATCCATGCCCAATCGAAAAAGAAATAGTATTTTTAAAACGCAAAAGAAATGAGAAACTCTGTTAGGTCTGTTTTAAAACAGTAATTTAAAAAAAAAGGGCTCAAGCAGATGATCAGGTTACTGCAGCTTACCGAGTTACTGAGTGTCAGCTGAGTCACAGCAACTATCTGCATATACACGTGGTAAAAGTGAGTTAATGCAACATGGCTTGGCTGAGCCTGCAATAGAAGAAGATTAAATTATGTGCACATGGACAATTGCTATAGCTGAGCTGATGTGTGATTACTTTTCAACCTACTGAAATTGCTTGTGTATGCGAACTTTAAAGTCTACCAGCCAAGCAAATAATTTAGAATAAAAAAATATTGGGATTTAAAGGGTTTTAAAATAATCTATTTATTTAATGAGTGACATGATGACAAAAAATGAAGAAAGACCCCTAAAACATATAAATGTTGTTGTAACTATTGATCTGAAAATTCAAATGCATCTGTATGGAAAATTGACTAATTTGCTTTCAGAACAGCAAGGTGCAAGAGCATATGTCCATTCACATAAATCTAGCAGCGGTGTTTTCACTCTTTTAAGATAGAAGATAATTTGTTCCATGATTTATGATCTCACTGACTTCCCATATTGAATTAGGCAGCTGAAACAATCTCTATCATCCTGCAAATTATTATTAATATGGTAGCATGCACACATACACTGACCGATAAGTTTTATTTGAATTCATTGTGGGTGAGCATAACATAATAATTTTGTGAGAAAGGATTATATATCCACTAATGACAAACTATTACCAACACCCGCTGAGAACTTTGTGCAAAGCATGCCAAACGCAAACACCAACATAATTCCCAGTTTTACACTGGCACAACTATTGCATTCTCTAAATTGGGAGAAACCTTGTGTAAATCAGATACTGTGTTCCCATTTCTTCATTAGGAAGAGCAATTGAACAGACACTTTTACAGCTGTTGCTGTATACATCTTCTTCAGTTCCTCTGTTTTTTATTCTTGTTATTTTTTTCTCAATTTCCTAATTAGATGACTTACATTTGTTTGCTCTTTCAATATTACCTTATAAATGTCTACCAATCAAGTTATTACTCACTGAACTAGGCAGAGCGCTCTCTTCTTCCCCCTAATTTTTCCCTGCAACCATAACTCCTTGCTGGTTTCCCTCTAATATTTAGATGTGCTTGAATGAAATGTGTTGGCTTGTACCTAATGCAATGCATGTGTTTATGGAACGCAGTGGGCGCATACTCCATTTTCAAAAGATGTAACAACAGAACAGCCATTTATGAAAGTTTCACTGTTTCTGATTCTCGCTTCCTCTTCACCCACCACCCCCTCCCAGAGTCCAACTGGAACATCTGGGTGCACTGGATTAAATAATGGACTCTTTGTTTGAAGAAAATTCACAGGAAACATTAAGCTTCTCTTAAGACAGGAGAGGTTAGTGCATGGGAGCCAGGACAGGAGAAAGTCAAGGAGTCAAATGGAGAACTGTGATTCTTGTGGACAGAAATTTAAACGTATCACTTGGATGTGTGAAGTTCTACCACTGATACCAGAGTCTTGATGAAGTATGTAGCAGCTGACTGTCATGGCAACGTGGGGTTCCTCTGCACCTCCTATACTGGAGGGAAAAGGTGGAAATAAAAGCTCACCTTAACAGGTAGGGACAAATCCTTTCCACGGGAGAATTTCTGCAAGGTTTTTGTGGATGGACTGTACTTCAAAGAAGACTATAAAGAATTTGGACCGATCTGTTATCTTTGTCTATTTCTGCACAACTTTCCACATGTTAATGTATCTCAAGAGGGTGTATGCTACATTTTCTTTTGCTAAATTGCACCACAGGGAGAATAAAGGAGCTAATAAAACTGGGAAAAGTTATACAAGAGATGTGCATTGTTTTTCCAGTTCAGCTTGGTGAGGAAGCTTTTTAGATCAATAGAACTCTACACCCATCCTTAGTTTAATACAAAACATTGCTTTTTATTACTATGGCAAATGAACAATTAATTTCATTTTAATCTGAAGGTTAGTTTAAATAATATGGAAAGTTCTACAGCATTAATTTTAGATGTTAGCATTGGGGGTTTTTTGGTGTTTTTTTTTTGTGTGGGTTTGTTTTTTTTTTTTAAGTCTGCATAGATCCAGTCCCCAAAGGTAACTGCAGATCTTCTATATCTGGACACAACTGTATCCAACAAAAGATTTCCACATACGTAGGTATCTCAATATTTTATGACTCCCCTAGCAATTTGAAATGGAAAATGAATCTCTATAGAAGCAATAGAATTTCAGCATAGCAGCATGCTGCTGATCTCCACAAGATTAATTTTACATCTCAGGCATAAGCTATTTTTTCTTTATGTACGTAGGGGGTGGGAAAATATGTGGTGATTTTACTGTATTGGTACTATAGAAGTGGAGAACACCTACATAAAGCAAAAGCCTTATGCTTCACTTATCTGGACTTATTCTACAATCTACTAAGCAACAAAGGCGACAAGGGACAGTCTTAATCTGTTTTCCCCTTTTTCATCTTACATAGAAAGAATACTAACCAATTGGTTTAAGCCGTTATCAGATACAGGACCTAGATTCACATTATGAGACTCACCTTGAAAACTATCAGCTGCATGACCTGAAGTAAGAAGAGCCATGTTGCACACAGTAATGAGAACCCCTGCACCCATCCTAGTGAAGCTTGACCTTCCCTAAGCTGGGTAATTTTTCTTCAAGTTTACTGGTCAAAAACCTAGTAATTTTGCAGCTTCATTAAAATAAAATTATATGAAAAACAGAGCTATGTATTTCACCCTCAAATTCCAGGCAGCAATGGAGAGAAGCTGCAGCAAAGGCTTCTTTTAGCATATGCATCAATAAAGAAAATTTATTCTCAAAGCATGCTATTAAAACAAACCAAGAAGAAATTCAGTCCTACCAACTTTTTTTCCTGCCATTTTTACAAAACATTTCCCCTCATTTCTTTTGAATTTCCATCACTTTCTACCTGTACATCATATTGAGTACCTGAAAGAAACTGACTGAATTGGTTAGCAGATAGTTAGCCTTCTTTTAATACCATATCTTATATCTTAGGTTTTATGGTTTCCATGATTAAATGACCTTGATATATTTTCAACTTTACATATATGGTCTAGAGGGTTAATTGTCTTAAAAGAGAAACCAACAGAAAACAGACTTTTCACAGTTTATTTCACTCTCCAAATATTTTTAGATTTTTTTTTTTAAATGGCAGATGTTTAATATGCACACTTCAGTGCACATTCTCAGCTTGTGCATCTTGATTTTAATTCAGTTACCATGAAGGGCCTATAACAATATATACTAGCTGATGATGTTCCTCTTGGATTGTATTTGCTGTACACAAAGCTTCTAACAAGACTTCCTATTTTTCACATATTTTATTAAATAAATCATTATACATATTTCTGCAATGATATTTTAGGGTTGTTTTTAATCATGTGGTTTTGATTCTTTCTTTTTTACTCTGAACAGGACAGGAAAAATGAAATTTGGAAATAAGTCTTACTTAAGGGGTATGAGTGAATGCCTAAATATCTGCCTTCATTAAACATTCCAAACTTGTAATTAAGTTTCTGCTTTTTTTGACAGTGAGTTTGCTTCTACCACAAGCAGTACCACCAGCATAAGCAGGAAATCCTGGCGGTCACCCCAAACATGTAAGACCACCAAAGTTAAAGCAGAAAAAATGACAAAGACCCAATCTAATTAAGTGTTACAAGAAGAAAAAAGAAAACATTGAAAGACCTCGATATAATAGAGTTTCTCCCAGTAACATAAATACATATTCCCATAATTTCATTTTCACATTTCCAACAAATTAGTTTTCCTCAGTAAGAAGAAAGGGGCATGGGATATTTTTGTGTCAAAGGTCAGCAATATCTTAAAATGAAGTGTATCTAAGAAATGGCATTCCCGAGAAACTTCCAGGACACAGAAGCTTTGACTCAGTAACAAGCGTCATTAACTGCACTGCTCAGGCAGAATCAAAAATACTGTCTACCAGCATCTTATCACATCCTGACACTTGTTCTGTGTATCACCTCTCTCCCCTCTTCCCTAGGACTAGGTGGGGGTTTTTTTTTGTTTTTGTGATGATACACTGAAGCAGTGAGGGAGTAGGGAGAGAAACTGGGAGAGGAAAATACAGGAGTTGACACTGAAGATGTTACTGTGGAAAGTGTGATCAACAGTGCGGAATCTGAAAAGGGTCAAAGAGAAGAAGGATGCAGCAAAGTCTTCATGATCCAGCCATAAATGGACAATTAGGAATCCCTGAGAAACCATGTTTGATGGGGTGGAAAAAATACAACCAACACTGGGGCTGCAGCTGGAGAATGAGGAAACAACCACAAATAGAGAATTTGAGAAGATCACATAAGGGGAAGACCACCAGCATCAGCTGCAAGAATGGTCATGTCCTGGCAAAGGACATGGTGTAAGAGAGACACCAATCCTTTACATGTCCAAGTACAAGTTAAGAAGACTGCAAGTATCATGTTTTCTACTGCTCTTCTTGTTGTTATAGCATTTTTGACTGTTTTCGGTGTTATTTTCAATCTGCTGGGTTGCCACAGGTATTCGCTGAAGTCTACCATTAGCAGTCACATTGTGTTAGAAAACACAGTCTCCTTCCATCATGGAGCCAACTTTATTTTTTCAAATGCATGCCTTGTTGCAATATATACACCGGCATATATGCACAGTTGCCTTGTTCTCCAGACACCATGCTTAACAGATATCCCAATGTAAAACATGCAATTGTTTTCTTGCTGCTGTAATTAGTAGCACTATTTAAGATAAATTTTAAAAATAAAATCGCATTTTTAAAATTTTGTACTTCTGCTGAAGTGTGTGTCAAGAAATGCACAAAGAAACACTAAACTATTTGTCGTGGTTTAGCCCCACTCGGCAACTAAGCA